>JAEAOA010000642.1:0-252500 GCA_016746295.1 Potamilus streckersoni | reverse complement strand
TGATGTCTGTACCTTAACATTAGAACTCTAACAGATTGATCAAAGCATGATGTCTGTATCTAGACATTAGAATTTAAACAGATTGATCAAAGCATGATGTGTGTATCACATTAGAATTATATCAGATTAGTTTAAGTATGATGTCTGTACCTTAACATTAGAACTATAACAGATTGTTCAAAGCATGATGTCTGTATCTTAACATTAGAATTATAACAGATTGATCAAAGCATGATGTCTGTATCTCAACATTAGAATTATGACAGATTAGTTTAAGTATGATGTCTGTATCTTGACATTAGAATTATGACATTAATCAAAGCATGATGTCTATATTTTAAAATTAGAATTATTACAGATTAATCAAAGTATTAAGTCTGTGCTTAACACTATTAATTAGAGCTTCAAATCATCATGTGTTCAGGCATTTCTTACAGAGAACTTTAATGAAGAACTCTTATTGGCATACTTAAAATCTCTTAATTTTTAAAGTCATATTTTTCAATAATAACTAATTTATGTAGTTTAGATCAAGTTTAATATTAAAGTTGTTTAGACAAAGTTCAGTGTTAAACTTGTTTAGATAAAGTTCAATGTTAAAGTTGTTTAAAGTTCATCATTAAAATTTGTTTAAAGTTTATTGTTAAAGTTGTTCAGATGAAGTTTATTGTTAAAGTTGTTCAGATCAAATTTATTGTTAAGGTTGTTCAGATAAAGCTTATTTTCAAAGTTGTTCAGATCAAGCTTATTTTAAAAGTTTTTCAGATCAAGTTTATTGTTAACGTTGTTCAGATCAATCTTTTTTTCAAATTTGTTCAGATCAGTCTTATTTTTATAGTTGTTTAGAACAAATTTATTGTTAAGGTTGTTCAGATGAAGCTTATTGTTAAAGTTGTTAAGATCAAATTTATTGTTAAGGTTGTTCAGATCAAGCTTATTGTTAAAGTTGTTCAGATCAAGCTTATAGTTAAAGTTGTACAGATGAAGTTTATTGTTAAAGTTGTTTAGATCTAGTTTGTTGTTAAAGTTGTTCAGATCAAGCTATTTTCAAACATGTTCAGCTCAAGTTTATTGTTAAAGTTGTTCAGATCAAGTTTATTGTTAAAGTTGTTCAGATCAAGTTTATTGTTAAAGTTGTTCAGATCAAGCTTATTGTTAAAGTTGTTCAAATCAAGTTTATTGTCAAAGTTGTTCAGATCAAGCTTATTGTCAAAGTTGTTCAGATCAAGTTTATTGTTAAAGTTGTTCAGATCAAGCTTATTGTCAAAGTTGTTCAGATCAAACTTATTGTCAAAGTTGTTCAGATCAAGCTAAGTTGTTCAGATCAAGTTTATTGTTAAAGTTGTTCAGATCAAGCTTATTTTCAAAGTTGTTCAGATCAAGTTTATTGCTAAAATTGTTCAGATCAAGTTTATTGTTGAAGTTGTTCAGATCAAGCTATTTTCAAACATATTCAGATCAAGTTTATTGTCAAAGTTGTTCAGATCAAGTTTATTGTTAAAGTTATTCAGATCAAAGCATGTTTAAGTTGTTCAAATCAAGCTTATTGTCAAAGTTGTTCAAATCAAGCTTATTGTCAAAGTTGTTCAAATCAAGCTTATTGTCAAAGTTGTTCAAATCAAGCTTATTGTCAAAGTTGTTCAAATCAAGTTTATTGTCAAAGTTGTTCAAATCAAGCTTATTGTCAAAGTTGTTCAAATCAAGCTTATTGTCAAAGTTGTTCAAATCAAGCTTATTGTCAAAGTTGTTCAAATCAAGCTTATTGTCAAAGTTGTTCAAATCAAGTTTATTGTCAAAGTTGTTCAAATCAAGCTTATTGTCAAAGTTGTTCAAATCAAGCTTATTGTCAAAGTTGTTCAAATCAAGCTTATTGTCAAAGTTGTTCAAATCAAGCTTATTGTTAAAGTTGTTCAAATCAAGCTTATTGTCAAAGTTGTTCAAATCAAGCTTATTGTCAAAGTTGTTCAAATCAAGCTTATTGTCAAAGTTGTTCAAATCAAGCTTATTGTCAAAGTTGTTCAAATCAAGCTTATTGTCAAAGTTGTTCAAATCTCCATGATAAGGATGTTGAAATGTCAATGTTATATTAGCATAAAGTTATTTAAAAATAAATTTTAAAGTTGATTAGGTTAATCTGTGTCCAAGATTTATAAAAGCTCAAGATTAAAGTTCATTTAGTTGAATTTCAGTGCAAAAGTTATTTAGATTAGCCTGAGTGTTTAAGTAGCTTAGTACAAGTTTAAGTTCATTGCTCAGGTTGTTTAATTTTGAGTGTTCAAATTTTTAAATCATGGTCACTGTTAAGTTTTGTATTTTCTAGCTCAATGAAAGGGAGAGGGGATCTAGTGTGGATTTTACAAAACTTTAAATCCCAATGAATGATTTTTTTTATATTATTTAAGACAGTTATTTTCTGAGAGAAATAATTGTGATATTTCACTGGAGAGAATAAAATATAATTTTTCACTGGCTGTCAGTACACATGGATAACACTGTAACCATGAAAGTCAAAGTTATCTGTAGATGCTTATGTAGTTCAGAAGTTAATGTGGCAAGCTCCCATTAAAAGTCAAATCCAATAGAGTATAAATGATATTTTTTCTTAAGTGACTTGTTTACTTTATGATACTTTTTTTTCCATGTTAATAATCACAATAAACATTAAGACATAAATGGTAAACTGCAGACATCATAATGGATCCATTAAAACATTTCCTCATTGTGTTGTACAGTAGATCTTGCAAGCCACACTATTTGATAATAAAATAAAAAGAAAATTTTCTTGCTATGAGCAAATAACATATATTTCATCTCATGGGTAAAAAATCTTAGGAATTTTCACTTATGGTTTTGCCACTCAGTGAAATATATCCATTTTTGACTCATTTCAAGCAATATCCTCTATATCTATCAAGATGATAAACTCCATACCCATCCACATATTTATGTTCAAACAAGCAAGGATCTAAGTGTCTCTTCCAACAGCACACATAGGTATCCAACCTTGGATGGCCTAGGTGGGTATCAAACCTGCAAACATTTCTTTATGAGACAGACATTCCAAAAACAAGCTATTACTCCTCCCATGAAATATTTTTGTTATCCACTTTTGTTTAGTGACAGTCAGTTTTGCTAATTGTTTTATAGGTAGACAGTATGACAAGGATGGCAATCTGAAACAGTGGTGGAAGAATGTAACAATTGAAATGTTCCGGGAAAGGACACAGTGCATGATTACTCAGTATTCCACTTATAAACTGAAACAGATTGATCAGCATGTAAGTCTTTAAATCTTCATGTATCATTTATTTTGTACAGTAAAACTAAACTATAAAACAATAAATGGAGTCCACAGAACACCATTGAGCTATGTACCATATCATGTTACAGGCAAGCAGATCTTTAACTTAGAAATTCCAGTGAAAATTTAAATACATTATTCCTATCAAATTTTATCTGAACACAGCTGCAAACCCAGACAACAAATAGATTCCACAGATTCATCTTAAAATAAGAATCAGCTATTTGTTTATCAAGTCCTTATTTATACACATCCTCAGATGATCCAGATATAAGTCATTCCAATAGAAAATTCTATCACAGTGTACTAAGCAGAAAAAAAAACATATATTACATCTTTTTCCTAAGCATGAAATAACATGTATTACATGAAAGTACAGTGTACTAAGCAGAAAATAACTTGTATTACATGAAAGGACAAGCAGCAAATAGCATTATATCAAGGTACTAAGCATCAAATAACATCTATACTACATCAAGGTACTCAGCAGTAAATAACATATTCAGCAGTAAATAACATCCATATATTATATCAAGGTACTAAGCATCAAATAACATCTATACTACATCAAGGTACTCAGCAGTAAATAACATCCATATATTATATCAAGGTACTAAGCATTAAATAACATCTATACTACATCAAGGTACTCAGCAGTAAATAACATCCATATATTATATCAAGGTACTAAGCATCAAATAACATCTATACTACATCAAGGTACTCAGCAGTAAATAACATCCATATATTATATCAAGGTACTAAGCATCAAATAACATGTATTACATCAAGGTGTGAAGCAGCAAATTATGTTTTATATCAGTTGCTAAGCAGCAAATGCCATATTAAGCTTCAAATGAAATATTACATGAAATTAACCAATTGAAGTAAGCAGTAAAGAGAGAGAGAGAGAGAGAGAGAGAGAGAGAGAGAGAGAGAGAGAGAGAGAGAGAGAGAGAGAGAGAGAGAGAGAGAGAGAGAGAGAGAGATTGTTAGTTGAAATGAATGATAGTTGGAATGGCTTGTAATATTTACGTTTTTCAACCAGGAACTCAAAGTATACAGATTTTTTTATCAATATATCCAAAACCAAGATTTTAATTGAAGTTTATCAAGAAATAGCTTGAGACTTTGCACAAAATTAATGATTATATTCAAAAGTTCATGTACTCAACTTTAACATTAAAACATCAATAATATAAGTTTGCCAATGACAAAATAGTATATAGTCATATTACAATCCATTCTTCCCTCAGATTGATGGAAAGAATACTCTTGGAGAAAATATTGCTGATAATGGAGGTTTAAAACAAGCATACAGGGTAAGTTGGAACCTAAAATATTGTTGATAGTGGAGGTTTAAAACAAACATACAGGGTAAGTTGGAACCTAAAATATTGTTGATAGTGGAGGTTTAAAACAAGCATACTGGGTAAGATGGAATTTAAAACATGTTCACACATACTTTTTAAAAATATGATCCTGTCTTACTAAGGATATATTTGAACTTTTGACATCAGAAATTCTATTTGCTTTCGCAGTTCAGCATAATAAATAGCATTTGGGGATAGGGCCAGGGGAGATGGAGAAAGTCCTGAGAGAGGTGGTAGGGATAGCACAGGGGGAAGTGTGGAAGGAACTGTTAAATTAACAATTCTTCATTAATTAGCCATTATATCTAGTTACAAGAGCCTTTTCTACCAGCTTGAAATGTCAATTATATTTGGTAATTTATAGTGGGTTTTATTTTTATAAAATGACTATTGTTTTTTAAATTGTTACATTCATGTTGTAATTATGATATATGTAACTTGTAATAATACCTTGCAATGTCATAAATGACATCATAATATAATGCAAGTTAGAGGCATAATGAACAAGCCATCCAAATATAGTTCAAAATCAATTATGAGATTTTGTAAATTAAATCTGTATTTTTCATCATGAGATAAACATAATCTTATATAGGGATGTGGTCATTTTTAAATGAAATTTATGAAACTTGTTGAATAGTGTCAAACTTGATATGGCTTGCAAAGATAGAAATTATTCAACTTGTTCATAAATTTAATTTGAAATGACCACTTATGCAAAATAATCCTTTTCATAAACACAAATATGTTATTCCTTTTTTGTGATGAAGCACATATGGTAATGGTATTTATTTACATGATTTTAAATTACAAATTTTTGTTTGGACTGGTGTAGTTCTTTGCTTTGTAGGCATACAAAAAGTGGGAGCAGAAACATGGAAAAGAGCACCCTTTGCCAGGGCTTAATCTTTCACATGATCAGCTTTTCTTCCTTAATTATGCACAGGTAAGATTTTTATTGTTGTTATTTTTGCTGTTTTGGGTTTAATGCCATTTTTCAGTACATGATAGGCTATACATGGTGGCCAGCATAACTGGTGGAGGAAGAACCCAGCAAAAACCAGAAAGAGTCACGGACCCACTGGAAACTACTGGCAAGTTTTCTCACATACCAACATTGCCTAATTTACCAAAGACTTGAACCCATGCAGTGGTGAGTTGGCATTGATTGGCAAAACTTTAGACCATTCGTCAGTTAGATTGTTCATTCAAACAAATAAACAGCATGTCCAATGCTTCATTCAAACAAAGAGCAGCATGTCCGTTGGTATTTTCAATGACTAAAATTGGTTATTAAATTCATAATTTAAGCTTAAAGTGCTGGTTTCATTTTAATATTCCTATCCTTGAAATAACATAACAGAAGGTAGGTTGGAGGCAACAGCTTAGGGATTGTTTGTATCCCTCCCCCCATGTTCTCTGCCTGTCCAGACTGATGTCATAATGTACATGATAGTGAAAAGATGCCCAAGTTTTATACAGCAAAAATTATTATTAATAACAAACAACAGGACTAATATAAAAAAATTTTACATTAAAGATGTTGACTAGCTTTTTGTTTTAACTATTAACTTTACTGTTGTTGTTGTTGTTGTTGTTGTTGTTGTTGGGCTTGACACCATTTTTCAGCACAGGATAGGCTATTCATGGCAGCCAGTATTAATGGTGGAGGAAGAAACCGGGAAATCACCGGAAAGAACCACTGACCCATGAGAAGCTACTGGCAAGCTTTCTCACATATCCACATTCGACAATTCCTCGACTCGAACCCAGAGGTGAGATGGCAGTGATCTGTAACAGACATCGCTTTAGACCACTAGGCCACTTATTTATAATTAACAATCACAGAGCCACCTAGCTGTTCATTTCACTTCCACATTTTTTTTTCCAATCCAGGTTTGACTATCCATTGCTTGGCAATTAAAGTCAAAGCATGCATGGCTCTAAGAAAAGATATTTGATGCAGACCCAAGACTGTTGACTTAAAAAATATTAGGAGCCCTAACTAAAAATTCCACACACCTGGACTCCAATTTACATATGACCAAAATTGGCCCATTTTTATTTTTCCTGTTAAATTGTCACACAATGTTGGAATTGCTATACTTCAAATATGAAATGATAAAAATAAAAATCATATTAAATTGATGAGAGTTTATTCAGATCTCAAAAACTTAATGTAAAGCAATGTTTTCCTCCAGGTTCTGAAGTCAACCATTGTTTATTGTCGTATCAACAACTTGCTTAATCATTGGATCAGCATCCTTGATGTTCATTAGCATTTGAAGTGTCTTGCTTTATACAGTTTCTCTTTATACTTTTGATGTTCCTCAAAGTGTTTCTTCATTCACATGTTTAACAAATGTTGAATTACACAGTGTAAGCATGAACAAGGAACACTTCAGTTATTAGGCATTAAACTTTATTTTGAAACCTATTGAGGTTGAACAGTATAACTGCAATTAAACAAGAATTATTTAAAAAATTCAAAATAATTACTCAAGTGTTTCTCCCAAAATGATTTTAAGCAGATGGTCTTTCCTTTTTATCTCTTCTCTGCCAAAGGATGGCAGATTTTAATCCAAGATTCAAAAGTTGCCAATGACTGCACTTTTGATCCCTTTATTGCATATAATACCTCAAAAAACCTCCTGCACTGGGCCAAAATTATCCAGACTACAACAATAATGCAATCAGTTTAGGGTAGGGTATACCAGCTAGTCTTAATCTTATTTCTCAGTCATGCATCATTGCACAGGTTCCAAGTTCCAGTTCACACTAATCTGTTTCAGACTGGTTTCCTACTGTACATAAATATCCCAAAATGGTATTTTGTCCTGCCACTGATAGAATCATAGGTAGGTCAAAGCCAAGTGAAAACTAATTATAAATAAACCAGGCAATCTATTCCCCATTCATATGTAACATGCTTCACTTGTACACAGAGTTTACAGCTCTTGAAAGAAGTACAAGTAGATAATCTTCATAAATGTAAATTTTTCCTAATATATAAATAAATAAATAATAACAATTATAAATATTATTACTTAACTAGTGTTTAAATCAGTGCAATCAAATCATTCTTAGGTAGATTACTGTTTTCACAAACCTGATGGGTACAGCACTTGGAATACAGAATGGGGCTGATATGAAATCGGAGGTTCCCTGGGTGTTGGGCTTATTAATATTTTAGTACTAGTAGGTCTAAATGATCATGGCTATGATAAAATAAGAAAGCTGGCCAGTATATGCCAAACAATATGTTATACAAGAAAAATTTATACATCATTTCTTTATTCCCTCATGTGATTTCATATCATCCAATATATATTACAGATCTGGTGTGGAAACATGCGAGATGAAGAAGCATTGAATAAGATCAGGTCATCAGTACACAGTCCAGGTCCTATCAGGTATATCAAAATAAATCCAAACATAAGTAAAGTTTGATATTATTATTATTATTATTATTATTATTATTATTATTATTATTATTATTATTATTATTATTATAATACATTATCTAGCAACTGCTCCAGTGGCCTGGTGGTTTGAGCATCCACCTTGTATGCTGGAGGCTGTGGGTTCAAACCCCAGCCAAGTCATACCAAAGACTTATAAAAATGGTACTAACAGCTCTCTTGCTTGGCACTCAGCATTAACAGGTTAATGTTTGGACTGGTCGGGCTGGTGTCAGGATAATAGGACTAGGTGGGACATCATGCTACATGTCTGCAGCATGATGCCCCAGTGCTAGACATCACTATCAACTGCCACACTACTGGCATTTTAGTAACATAACTACAAAATTTATAAAGATATGTTAAAAATCCAAATCACACACAGACACACACATTTAATAGCAGTTAGTTTTATACATCACTGGGCTGAGCAAATTTTTTAACCACTAGTCCAGGACAAGTAGTTTCAGAAAATTCACTAGACAAGTCCATGACCTTTCTCTTCACTAGTCCCACCTTACTTCTCACTGGTCCCAAAATGGTAATCACTTAACAAACTTTGATGAACTGTATGTACTTAATCCATAGAAAAAAAAAACAAACAAACAAAATAATATACAACATAATGATTTCATAAAAGAATTTAATTTTTCAAAAACATTGGTTGTTATACATTTGGCTTCTTATGGTTCATGTATATATGTTTTAGCTGATGTATTTGAAAATATGTCCATGTTTAAGTTATGTCTGGGTTAAAGTCCTCAAGCTCTGGTCCATTTGCAGAAATGTTCATCTGGATGAATTTCCTACCTGTGCCATAATTTTGGATATGGTTTGCAGTAACTGCAAAACATCTTTCCTTCTGAGTCAATACATTCAAGCCAATAAAAACAATCTACTCAATGGGGCATAAAATTTCTCTCTCTTAGTAGTGCCATATTTAACATTTTTTTGCCATCATGGATTGTTGCTTATGTTTCTTTGGAGAAATAGCTACCACACACTCAGCGTCCATTTTATGTTTTAACCCTCCATTTTCAAACAGATTTACCTTCTCCAAATTGCAGTTGTTAACTTTCTTAGGAAAATAGTTTAGCATGCAAACTCATTTTATCCACAGAGTATCAGCTTGCTTGATAACTACTTCTAAAGTGATCATTACTGTCATTTAATCAGTTCATTAAGGAAACTGACACTGATGTTGGTAAAATACCTATCATTAATTTAATTACACTGACTCACTAGATTAAAATCATAGTGAGTCCCTGGTTATGATCTAGATTGAGTAAACTCCTTGCAATAAAACCACTCACCAAACTGCTAAATGATAATACTGGCTTTATTTTGTTTGATGTGTTTTGATTTGTGGATAATTTGGTTATTTAGCCCAATAGGCAGTAACCTGATGTAAATATATACACAAAGAAGGGCTAGAATTAAGTATTCAGTACACCCAGAGGGCATGATTGGCCCAATAAAGGTAGTTATAGTAATTAGAGCAAGAAATTAAGGACTAGCCTGACTTTTTTAAAAAGCAATTGTCCCAGACTAGCAACTTGGAAAATTTTACTTGTTGGACTTCAAAAATGACTATTCTGGAAATGCGAGGCTATGGGATTTGCTCAGCCCTGCATCTTACTGTGAATTCATTTACTTTTGTAGAGAATTAATTTATATTTTCCTGGAGTACAAATTTGTAGGGATTTTGTGGTTGCTATAAACAGCAAATTAAAGACAATGAACAGCATCTTTATGTGGAAACAATAGGCCCCTGTGGTAACAATAGGCTCCTACTCCAATCCATAATATTAATTACCAACAAAAAGTTTTTGGGAGGGTGGCAAAACCAAGAATATCAATTTCCATTAAATTAAAATAGTTCACCATTTGCATTGTGTTCTACCATAACAGTGATACCACTCATAAAAAGTTATAATGTGATTCCAGTCTTTTTTTTGTGCATATATTACCCACCTCCTGCCCAACAGGCATCTTTACAAGACTAAATTAATACTTGCTTGAGTTGTTTTTAAAGAGTTGTTGAACTGTTCTAAGAGTATTCCTTACACTATGGGTTTTACTGAATTTCAGAGATATACATTGAGTTCAGAACCAGCAGTAGATCTTGTTATTTTAAATAGGGTAATAATCAATAAGTTTTGCAATCTCATCTGCCCCCAAAATATGAAAAACTGCACATAGAAGGATAAAAAGTTGTAAATGATCTGTCATCATAGACTACTTGGTGTTTTGGTATAAAATAACCTATCATGGACTGAACATATCAAACATATCAGTAAAAAAAAGACAATTAAAGTTTATAGCTTCTCAGTAGGATAAGACATTTTCTTCCTGAAAAGTACAGAAAACTATTTTATAACAATTACATACAACCCTATTTAGACTACTGTTATTCAGTATGGGGTAATTCAAATGATAAAAACATAGCAAAGCTGGCAAATCTTCACAAAAGAGCATTTGGGCTAATATCAATCCAAAAAGAAGGCAAGGAAACTTTAGCTGGCAAGTTAAAAATATTACCTATTAAAGACCGAATCTGTTTAAGAAAATCCAAATTAATGTACTGGATATCCAATAATAGTGCTCCTGAATATTTACAATCACTATTCCAGTATATGCTACCTGGCAATACTCCCCACCTGTGATCCATGTCCCAAACCAAATAAGGAGTTATTTAACCCTTTCCCTCATAGAGTGTATGGTTTTTTAGCCCTTTGATACACATGTAGCAAAGTTACCCAGTGCAGTCCACTACACACAGGCCTGTTAAGCAGTGAAGTGTATGTTAAGTTTAACAGCAATTTTAATCATTTTACATTTTTGGTACACATATATTATGTATGGAAAGATTTAAGAGTAAAATGTGGTCGTTATAGCTGTAAATTTATTTTTCAAAAAAAGTTTGTATGTGCTTTAAAATTTTGAGAGAATTCATTCACCATCAAGTCAGTAAAGCCATGTGATCAACTGTAGCTGCTATTTCTCTTTCTCGAAATTTACAAGTTCTTTGCATCTACATCACTAAATCAGCTGAATTTGATAACTTATAAAAACTAATGGCTTCCTACATCAGTATCAGAGCTTTTACCTAAGTTATTGAAGCTTTCATAGTTTTCATTCTAATCAAGAAAACTTGAGCAAGTACTGAATGATATCCACAACTGCCATTTTGGAGAGACACACAGTTATGACCTACTTACTTTATATAGCAGATTTTGACCAGAGCATAAACAGTGACCACATTATTTAATTTAATGGTCATTCACACCCAACGAATGTTGTATCTAATAGGGGGTTTTTCCGAAGGTGGCGATTTGATAACCCGATCAAAATGTCTCCTTTTTACAGAGGTACTAAAAGGTGCTAGCATGTGAATCAGGTAGAGGTGCCAAAAAAGGTGCTTGTATGCAAATGCAGTATGGCACCAAAAGGCACTTGTATGAGGTAAAGGGTTACAAAAAAGTTTCCAATACTCTGAAACTTTGCTAATTGTGTTATGCTCTTTAAATAAAGTCATTATTATTATTATTATTATTATTATTACTATATTGGTCTATGCTTGAGGTGTTTTTAAAGAGATGTTCTAAGGGTCTTCCTGTCATGACTAAATTGATCCATGCATGTGGTGTGTTTATAAATAGTGGTTGAACTGTTCAAAGCTAAGTTCAGATATTTTAAGTTTTAAATTTATTATTATCAATGATGTGTAAGTATTAAAAATGCAGATTATCATGGCAATCTTACAAACTGCCTCTAAAAGAAATTGAATTTGTATTTCAAATAAGTTACAGCTACTGTTTCTCATACTGCAGTAGTTACTTTTAAGTTGAGTCACTCTGCAAACAACAAAGAGCCTGATCTGCCATAGCATAATGTGTCTGCCCATCAGTCTTTGTTGTTTGTTTTACTAATTACTCCTTGTTCTACTGATTACACCTAACTGCACGGAACCAGATCTTCTGGTGCATTATATGACAGCAGATCTGGCTTTGTGCAGTTTGCAGTTGGTGCACATATGGTTGTGATTTAGTAGTTGGATACCCATGTCTCTTTTCCTTGTTTTCAGAGTACTTGGTCCTTTATCAAATTCCTATGACTTTGCCAAAGCCTATAATTGTCCACTGGACAGCAGTATGAATCCCAAATATAAATGTGCCGTGTGGTGAGAGTGAGAAATTTAGAGGCTGTTGCCAGAAGATGAGGGCTGCCACAGCAGGCAAGAGAAAAATAACGTTGGCAACACCTGGGCGAAAGAATTTATAATTAAGCCTTTGTGAAAAAGCAATAAGGATGTACAGTTAGCAGGAACCAAAGGGACATCACTTTCATAACTTTTATTGCATATCAAAATGAGATAAATTCTGACCTGAAAAAAAAAATATGGCTTGACTACAAGATTAACAAGTAAAGAAGGATAGAATAGATGAAGAGAGAAAATTATAACATCCCATAATTTTATATATAAATGGGAAATTGAATGTTGAAATCACACAACCCCTCTTCCCTCTTCTACCAGTCTTTTAATTAAGTACTTGATGCTACATATCCTCAAAAATCCATTTTATCTTCTATATATTGAGAAAGAGATTCAAACCTGGGTCCAAAGAAATGGATTAAAGACAAAAGGCCTATCATTACATTTTATTGTTGTACATAGTCCAACAGTTATTATTGACTTTATTACATGCAAGTGAATAATGACAACCTTTATTAGTACTTAATATTTGTCCAGAATACCTGTAGTGTTTAAAAACATGAAAGAAAAGGACAAAATCATTTCTTACATTTCATTTATAACTCTTTAATTCCCAGAAACATGTTCTTAAGATTTTTGTACAGCAGTTTAAGGGTATAAATAAAGTAAGTAATGTTGTCCTGTTAAAAATATCACAAATAATTAATTCCTACAAATTACACTGATAACATTCCATATAGTGAATTACTGTAATTTCTAGAGATTTGGGCAGATAATTCTGACACCATAGTAATCATAACTTACAAAGCCAATCTCTAATGGTGTATTCAGTCTTTGTCTTTGACTTAAAGTTCATCAGCGGTCTTGATGAATACCATTTAACATTTTGGTGGTGGAGATGCTTTGCTGATGATGTAAAATTTATTTATTCATCTGTAACTGGCTTCTTTCTATTTAAGATATATTTGTTTGTCCTGGCAGAATGATTTGTATAACTTCTGAATAGTTTAAATGCCATCTGTATGAAAGACAGACTTTTATATTAAAACATACCGGTACTTACATCAAAGAATAAATTTGGCGTAACTGAAATTTTCTTAAAAATAGTGCTATTTAAAAAAAAAAGAATTTTGTACAATTGAGGACACATATTTCTAATTTAGCTTTTCTAGTGACATTGATAATTTGTTTGAAATGACTGATAAGCTGAAAAACACAGAAGGATACTGTTGTTGCCATGAAATTTATCATTTACCATACATTAGCCATTTAAAAAAAGTAGGTAACTAAAGATAAAGACATCTAATTTGAATCATTTTCATAATTAATCCAAACCTATATTAAGAGTTTTAATGTTTTAGACAAAAATTAGACAAAAATTACTTTAGTTATATTTTATTGTTAAAATATAACTTTTTGCATCTGTTGATGTTAATGAAGTAAGATAATGTCTTTCAAAGAAGTTCTTATTAAATATATATTAAAATAAAACAAGAAACATTTGCCTGGCCATACTGTTATGACATAAATATCACTTTAAATAAATATTGATCAACATAATTATTAATATGGTGTAAAATTTAAAAGTTCCCTTCTATACTATCAGCTGTCTTCATGCTGCTGTTAGAAAGCCAATTTGATAACTATAATAAATTCCAATTTGAGTTGCCAGCACATCAAAATTATTTAGATATTTTCTTTTTGCCTTTGGAATGTTAACATTTGGAAAAGTAGGTCACTGTGATTTCATTGTTACATACTGTTATTCAAGTATAACCTGATCAATTTTTGTCTGCATAAAAGACAAAAGGGTTAGCAACATTTCTTTTGTACTCATTTTCTTTTACTATGGGATCATACATGTTCCAAAGATTGACTTAATTAAATGTACACAACATTTTTCTTTCCTTCATCTATGTGTATTTCTATCAAAGCTACTCCAGGACCATATATTTTCTTAAAGCAAATGACACCATTGATACATGTATATTAAAAACATTTTTCTATTTTTTTTGTTGTCAGTAATTTCAGACAAGTTCTTTTTGTTATTTCAATTTGTCCATTCCATTGTTATGATTGAATATATTTAGCTTATTATATGGTAAACTTAGTCTGTTATTTCAGTTTATCCATTCCATTGTTATCATTGTATATATTTAGCTTCTTACATGTTAAATTCATTGTTGTTACATTCTATTAAATGTGAAAAATATATAATTGTTGGAATTTATTTTCTTAATGAAACTATTTTGTACTAAACACACGAGAGGCCCAAGTGGGTCTAAGGTCACTCACCTTAGCATAGCAGTCAATGTTATAACATCTGGCTTAGTTTAATTAGTAAGAGTGGTCATATTTGCTGGTGGATCAGCCTCATTTCTAAATCAGATGGGAGGTGATGCCAAGATGCTCTCAAACTTGGTCAAATTCCATTAAACATGTTGAAAATAATTTGTTTCTGCAACTTGCTATTTTAAATGATAGTGGTAATACATGATTCAGTTTATTTATGCACAAGTTGTTTATGTTTTCTGCCAAATTTGAATTTAATTGTTTACTGTTACTGTTCACTTAAAATGTAGCTAAACATTAAAGAACCTTTATGCAAATTTTAGGTAACAAATAATTATATCATTAAGGTTAATACTAAAAAGTTGAAAAATTGAAATGTTTAGAAAAAGTAGAAGTTGATGCTGCAAAAGAGACAAGCAGGTGAAAACTATACTTTTCATGGAACCAAAAGTAATTATTTCCACCACCCCATTTTCTGATAACACGCATGACATGCATAGAGCAGGCATGTCTACTCCTAGCTCATATGGCCATTGAGTGATGGGCTAACATGAAAATATGCACTGAGAGATAAAAAGTAAAAGTGGGAAAAAATAAAAGAATTTGGAAAGTACAGAATACATTTGAGTAATTTACCAAGATTGATTGAATGAGCCAAGATAGAAAATTGCAGTTGATTATTTAGTACAGTGCTTAGCTTGTGTTCTAATAACCACATACTGTTTATGTGCCACAATAATACCAATTAGGACTGCAACAATGACTCATAACCACATACTATTTATGAACCACAATAATACCAATTATGACTGCAACAATGACTCATAACCACATACTGTTTATGTGCCACAATAATACCAATTAAGACTGCAACAATGACTCATAACCACATACTATTTATGTACCACAATAATACCAATTAGACTGCAACAATGACTCACAACCACATACTGTTTATGTACCACAATAATACCAATTAAGACTGCAACAATGACTCATAACCACATACTGTTTATGTACCACAATAATACCAATTAAGACTGCAACAATGACTCATAACCACATACTGTTTATGTACCACAATAATACCAATTAAGACTGCAACAATGACTCATAACCACATACTGTTTATGTACCACAATAATACCAATTAAGACTGCAACAATGACTCATAACCACATACTGTTTATGTAACACAAAAATACCAATTAAGATTGCAACAATGACTCGTAACCACATACTGTTTATGTACCACAATAATACCAATTAGGACTGCAACAATGATAAAACATTTATTAATGAGGTAAACATGCATGTTTTTATATGCAGGATTTCTATCAACTATCATATCCATTCTCTAAGCATGATTTCCTATTAAGGATATGTATTTTCAACTCTACTATTTATACACCAGATGAGTTTATGCCATGGGCAGTCAGCCATGTTGCTTAATAGTGTGGGAGTGTTATTGCTATTTCTCATAAGTACTAGGACAGCCACCAAGAACATTACAGACACATGCATCCCAATGTCTAACTGGTCCATAATTAAACTGGTTCACTTCAGGCATGTAATCATGTTATCACTAGTCCACCTAAGTGAATGGTTTTATTGCACCGATTTCGGGCCTTCAGTAAAGACTTCATCTTATGATGTCTACTTGGACCTAAATGAAAATGGTACCAATCTATCAACTAGTATCATACTTGTGACTCCTTGAAAATCTTGTCATTGCTAAATTTTGTGAATGAATGCTCATATCTAAATATGGTGTTCAGTATAGGGCTTATTAACACATTTAGTTCGTCATAAATGCAAATGATAGTGATCTAATATGCTGAAAATCTTGTTACTGCTACTTTCCGAACATGTGGCCATAAAAATAAAGGTTCTTAAAAAAAGAGAAAAGCAACTAGACACCAAGAAGTCATTTTAAAAATCCCATGTTACCATCATTATAGGAGAAATATTTCTAACATGACTGTCCTGATAGCCATATTGGATGTAAGACTAGAACTATTTTCATTTAGTATCAAATAGACATTAAAAGAACTCCTTCAGTGAAACTCCCATGTTTATATGACCATCTGTTCTTGTGAAATGATAAAATTTCAACCATGGTGGCCATATTGCATGACCAAGGGTCATCATTTTCATTTAGGACCAACTATATCTTGTGGCGAATGTGTGTATTAAGTTTAATGACAATTCTCCCAGTAGTTCACTAGAAATTGCAATAACAAATTTGTGCAAAGGGATAGATATGTGACAACAGGCTTTGACCTATGCTCTTCTGGTCAGTACAGCTAGCAGCGTAACAAAAAAAAGACACTGTAAGAAAACTGGCAACTGCCTCTCCCACTAAAAATATAGGAATATTAGAGGGATTTTTGAAAAAGTATTGAGTGAGAAAGCAAGGATAAACCAGAGGAATGGTGAACAATTTGCTCATTTGTATACATCTGCTTCTCCAGCATCGTGTCTCAAACCCAATTATGGAGATGAATCTATATTAAAAGACATTCAAATTTTGTAAATATAGTTTGAAAGTAATGATTTGTCATCATGGATATCTTCTAATGATGACATCTGGTTGTTGTTATAGGGTTTAATGCCCTTTTTCAGCAAAAGATAGGTTATACATGGCAGCCAGTATAAATGGTGGAGGAAGAACCCAGGAAAAACCCGACCTATAGGAAGCTACTGGCAAGCTTTCTCACAGACCCACATTAGCCAAGCCAGAGATTTGAACACATACAGACAGGTGAGATGGCAGTATTCCATAATGGTGGGTGCTTTAGACCACTCGGCCACTTTGGGTCCTCTAAAAAATGATGACATTAATATGTACCATATTCCACAGAAATCCAATGACAAAAGTCCCTCAAAGAGACCAATACTCCACTAGTAAAGAATTTCATGAATCCAGATAAGGCAATTTCTTCTTAACTGCAGAGTATTTAAACCATCTGTGCTGTGTGTGAAAGATATCAATATTTTCTAGATAGCCACATGGGGGGGGGGCCATATCGGATGTCACATCATCACCATCATCTTAATGACCAGCTAGACTTAAGTTATTTGGTGAAAATCCCATGAGCTTATGATAAGATTTTGAATTTATTGATCAAGACGGCCATATTGGATGTCGCATCATCACCATCATCTTAATGACCAGCTAGACTTAAGTTATTTGGTGAAAATCCCATGGGCTTGTGATAAGATTTTGAATTTATTGATCAAGACGGCCATACTGGATGTAAGAGCTTTTTTTTTTTTGGACCAACTACAGATAATGAGATGTCCTTTGGTGTATGACGATGCATTCAGACACAGCAGTGAAAGCATGATTTTCAAGATGAATGCCATTTTGAATATAGTGGATATGGGACTAATTATACCCAATAGGATGTTTTATGCCAAAAACCCCATGCCAATATGACTTTCATTTTGGATTAGATGGTATGACAAGATCTGCAAGATTGTTTTCTTGATAACAGTGTTGGATGATGGATCTGCTCCTTTATCATTTAGGACAAGCTAGGTATAAAAGAAACTCTTTGGGTGAAAGCCTGATGTCAATAAGACCATTAATCCTGGAAGAGTTTATCACAAAGATTTTCAAGATGTCTCCTAATTAAGGTTATACTGTACATTACACTGCACCATTTTCATTTAGGATCAACTAGATATCATTAGATGTTTTCTGGTGAATATACTGTATCTAATATGACTTTCAATTCATAACATATAATGATGGTAAGATTTTCAATTTGCCTACCATGGCAGCTATAGGATGTCATACTTGCACCCTTTTTTTTAGGACAAACAAGACATCATAAGAAGTCTTCCAGTAAAAAAATAAAAATAAATATATATGATTTTCCATATAGGAGGATCAGCAAAAAGACAAAATTCAAGAAGGCCATACTGGATGCTGGAGAGACCAACATCACTTCATAAGTCTTTTGCATAAAACCCGCTGCTGACATCATCCATTGTGATGATGTCCATATAGCACTATTTTATTTCAGGATCAACTAAATCTTGGGATGACTGAGTGTGTGTGAAGTTTCAAAAATACTATTGCAGTAGCTTAGGAGTAGTTGCAATAACAAACTTGTACTAACCAGTGGATGGAAGACTATTGATGACCAGTACAACTTGTACTAACCTGTGGATGGAAGACTGTTGACGACCAGTACAACTTGTACTAACCAGTGGATGGAAGACTGACAATGACCAGTACAATTTGTACTAACCAGTGGATTTTAAACTAATGATGACCAGTACAATTTGTAATAACCGTTGAATTATAAACTAATGATGACCAGTACAACATGTACTAACCAGTGAATAGAAGACTAATAATGACTAATAATGACCAGTACAACTTGTACTAACCAGTAGATGGAAGACCGATAACCAGTACAGGTAAAACTGCAAGAGTAGTTGCATTAACAAGATTCTATCATACATTGCATCTGGTTGAAAGTAATAAAGGGCATTAACTCTTACAAGAGTCATAGAAGCTCAGAGACTTGTCAACATTTGCATCATTTTGATGCTGACCATAATAAGTTCCTAATTCTACAGTAATCCATATAACTGCAATACAAATTGTGGGACTAGATGACTAAGGAGATTGTCATACGCTGCATTAAGCTACAAAACAAAATGTGTAACAATACAAATTGTGGGACTAGATGACTAAGGAGATTGTCATACGCTGCATTAAGCTACAAAACAAAATGTGTAACAATACAAATTGTGGGACTAGATGACTAAGGAGATTGTCATTTGCTGCATTAAGCTACAAAACAAAATGTGCAACAACTTAATTACATGAATTGTGCAGGAAAAGTTTGTCTTTAGGTAATAATTTCAGTGCAATCCATCAAAGTGCAGAACTAATTGTGCTACACCTGCTGGATAGAAGGATAGATAGACAATTATGAGGATTACTAAATAATCCTACCATAGGTGATGGATAAAAATATAGTGATTTTATATTTATTGTCATAAGATATAGGAATGCCTGGGAAGCTTGCCTCTGGTGTCGAAAGGATTATTTCTAAGTCAAACAGAACCCACCCACCTACTTAAGCATCCTACATCCTGCACAAATTACATGTATTATTATCATTTTGTCACCCGCAAGAGAAATCACCTATTATACCAGGTCCTCTTTTCATGGCAGAAAAGGGGGCCTCAGAAATGATGGGGTTGAAGGACATGGCACTTTTTGCACTTGTGGAAAATAAAGACACAAATATACTTTCACAATCACATGGCCCACTTTTTAATACATAACTGTGAATTAAATCATAGATTTGTCTCTTCATGATACAAAATTACAATTAAAACAATAACTACAGGACATTCTCAAACATATTTGACGATCACTTTCACATTCATCATCGACTCGTCTCAAAAACAACAAAAAAGGGGCAATAATTAGCCAACAGATCACTGACAGATCATATTTACAAAAAGAAATGTTTCACATTAATCTTAAATAGAATATTTAAAAATCAGTGATCATTTCAACAAAAATCTCTGAAATGTGTCCAATATATTTTATTAGTAGGATAACTCCTGTATCAGGAAGATATATAAAATGAGAATTAACATAGTACTGCATTTAATACAAACAAATGAAACAGGTTAATTGACGAGTCATATGTTCACGTTAATAAAACCATCTTCCTGCAGTAGACCACTGATATTAATTAATAGGAATGTAATATGCTGGTATTGTCTCCGTAAAAACTATGAGACAAGCTGGCTTCTGGTGCAAGTCATCAAAAAGGGTGGGGGTGCATGCAGTAGCATTTACATAAATAACAAAAGCATTTTTATTGGTCAATATGCAGATATATTCACATTATGCTCATTATCTGTACCAATTATCACCCAAATCCATTGAAAACTGCAAAAACGGGCAATAACTCAAAAACTGCAGGAGTTGCAAAACAAATTGCATTAAAAGACCGATATATTGTACCCAGCTGTAATAAAAGGGAAATATCTCTAATAAAATTTATCACCCAAATCCATTAAAAACTGCAAAATCGGGCAATAACTCAAAAACTGCAGGAGTTGCAAGACAAATTGCATTAAAAGACTGATATATTGTACCCAGCTGTAATAAAAGGGAAATAACTCTAATAAAAATTATGAGATTAGTCATTGGTCCATATGCAAATCTCAAAATGATAATGCAATATGTAACAGCTATAAAAAGGTATTTCAATAACTGCAAGCCTCGTTAGGTTCTCAATATTTTGTTGTACACAGTTTGCAAAAAGGCAATAAATAGCACAATTTGTGGTAGTAAATTCATATATGACAATGTAAATTTTCCCAAATCAAAATATATTGTGTTGATGTTGTTTAGGGTTCAATGCCATTTCCCAGTGCAAGATAGGTAAGTGATAGATGAAGAACAAGAGAAAACTCCAGCAAGAACCACTGACCCACAGGAAGCTACTGGCAGCTTTCTCATATATCCACATTGGCCAAGCTTGAGTCTCAAACCCATGCTGACCAAGGAAAGAAGGCAGTGATCAGTAAAGGCAAGTAGTTTAGACCACTTGGACACCCCTCCCCCCACAAAAGACTTATGCTAACAAGAATATGTGATGGACATAAAAATGAAAAGATGGACATGAGGAATCCTATATAATCCTGCCTCTATGAAGCATGCGTATAATAACTATTACAAAAATCATGGGATCAGTGTGATTGGTTGAAAATGGGTATCCTCAGATGACAACACTCAACAGTTTAAAAAGGACAATAAACCAACAAAAATCAGAGGAACACAGTATTATGTCATTATGCCTGTCTTTGGATGATGATCAACAATATATATCAATAATTCACATCAATCCATAGAAGACTGCAGACAAGTTACATTAATACATTCAGCTGCAAAGATCTAAGTAAAATTGAGATCTCTAACGTAATACAGATCTGATGAACACCAATACAAGGTAATATTTGGTTGATCTTTTAATTCACGAATTTATTACAGCTACATATATCATGTTTATGACAATAGAAAGCATCATTAGGAAGAAACCCCTCCTTATAATAACACTTCCAAGCATTAAAGGGAACACTTTATCTGGTAGGTGAGGACCCAGCTGGTCAAAGTGGTCTAAAGTGTTCACCTCAATTTGATCATAACTGCCATCTAAACTCTTTCCATGTGGGCTCAAGTCTTGGGCTCAGCCAATGAAGGTATATGAGAAAGCTGCCATTATCTTTCATAGGTCAGTGGTTTCTACCCAGGTTCTTCCTCCACGAGTTATACTGGCCACTATAAGGAAGATGATGAATGTGTGGATGTAGAGGTGAACCCTCCCATCTGCTGGGGTGTCCTAGTGATCCTATGTCTTTGATGGATTAATTACTATTAAAATTCATCAGAGAAAATAATATGGGTTGATTCATTTGTTCAACTGTTCACTGTTTTATGTTAGTGGAAGTTTATTATGGCTTCTTTGTCATAAAAATGAAAAAGTTTATAATGACATAATGGTGACATCCGAACAATAAAATTATTTATTGGCTATGAGTTTTATCACAAATTTTTCCCTATGGCCCTAAGATCTCTTGGCGCTGTACCAGGATCTACTAAAAGTGCATTGAGTATACTTCTAACATACAGATAAATGACATTATGAGTGTTTTATTATAAACTTTTCTTAAGAAGACCTTAAGAATTGTATATGTAGTACAAGCTTCTAATAAAAGTGCTTATGAGTATACTTCTGACATATAGAACAATGTAACATCAGTGATGAAAGACATTATGGTACAATGAAAATAATTTATCTCTTGAGTTTTATCACAAATTTTCTCTGAAAAAAGCCTTAACATCTGTCAGTGCTGTACCAGCTTCTAGTAAAAGTGCTTTTGAGTATACTCTTAAAATGTAGAACAATGTAACAAAGTCCTGTGTGGAAAAAATTGTATCTGCAAGTGCAAATCCCAGTGTGGAGGGAATAAATCCACGACCGTACTCCACCATCCATGTTTCTGCAGTCCATTCAACAGCTGAAGCCTCTCCCCAGTAATGGTATACTGTCTCACCTGTGAAAAAGAAAAATACCTGTAAACATCAGAAAGTATGAAGCTCTGTAAACAAAGCAGGGCAATACAAATCCACTTGCTCATTGCCAGAGATAAGCTTCTTGTAAGACTGCAGTAGTTCTCCTAAGATATTATGATTGGGTAACATAATTAAAGAAAAACCTGCATCTATTTATTGGTCATCTTTAAATTAAGGTTATGTGCTTGCATGTCAGATTTTTACATGATCCTGTTTATTTTGCAATCAAGATGCCACTTGCTTAAGGTGGTCAGTGGTCACTGAAAAAATGTCCATAATAAAAACATACTGTATATAATGGTCAAGTGATATCATCAAAGCACAGTGTCCGAAAATTTGTGGAATGAAATTACATACATTTATTGGTTTAAATCTATACATCTGTATAATCTTAAATCTTCAAAATTCACTTTTATGTCTTAAATGTTGAGAGTCCTACACTGTTGTATGGGTTCAGATACAATACACACACACACACACACACACACACACACACACACACACACACACACACACACACACACACACACACACATACATACATACATACATACATACATACATACATACATACATACATACATACATACATACGTATATATTGTCTATTGTGTTCATTCGAATCCTACAAAATTCTTTATCTCATACTCATTTATTAATCTGCTGCCATTCCTCACCCCATCTCATGCCATTTATATGACCCTGTACATAATGGCTATCTCTCAGCTCATCTAAGCCAGGCCCATTTATAGGAACCATACATAATAGCTAGCTTTCTCATCATTAGGTGACCCAATAAACAATGGTTATCTCGAACCTCATCTAAAGATATTCCATTTACATAACCTCATATATAATGGCTATTTCTCATCACATTTCATAGCATGCCCATTTACATAACCCAATATATAATGGCTCTCTCAACTCATCTCATGACATGTCCATTTAAGTTACCCTAAACATAATGGCAATCTCTCACCTCATCTCATGACACATCCATTTAAGTTACCCTGAACATAATGGCAATCTCTCACCTCATTTCATGACATGTCCATTTAAGTTACCCTGAACATAATGGCAACCTCTCACTGCATCTCAAGACATGTCCATTTAAGTTACCCTGAACATAATGGCTATTTCTCACCTCTTCTCATGACATGTCCATTTAAGTTACCTTAAACATAATGGCAATCTCTCACCTCATTTCATGACATGTCCATTTAAGTTACCCTGAACATAATGGCAATCTCTCACTGCATCTCAAGACATGTCCATTTAAGTTACCCTGAACATAATGGCTATTTCTCACCTCTTCTCATGACATGTCCATTAGAGTTACTCAGAACATAATGGCAATCTCTCACTTCATCTCATGACATGTCCATTTAAGTTACCTTGAACATAATGGCAATCTCTCACTTCATCTCATGACATGTCCATTTAAGTTACCCTGAACATAATGGCAATCTCTAAATTATTTCCAATGCTTTTACCTGTGATATCTCACACATAAAGATAAATGTCATTTAATTGTTGGCTGTTTCATGGTCTCACATCCTAATACTGATTTTGTCATAAAAAATAAATTTCTCCTACCCATATTTTGTGATATCGATGCAATACATAGACACTACTACCTAATTTTGTCATGTCTGGATAATCTGAAAACTTGCTTATAATGTGAGGGCTGGTACAGTTCCCATTTATTCTTTAAAAAACAACACACAAAAAAGTAGGCCACTATTTGCTAAACATGAAAAATACCATGTTCAAAACTGCTCAGTGAAACCAAGGTATACTGCTCGTTATCATCAAAAACAGTGGTTAGTGCCTGGAAATAATTTCAATTTTTAATAAGTTTTAATAGGAACTTGTACATGTTCTATCAAAATAACATTTCTCAGCACACTGTAAATAGCAATACAGTGGTCCCCCTCTTATATGACTACCCCTTCTACACCAGGAAAGTGGCCTTATAAAATGGGTGGCCTTTGCAGATGGGGACTAAATATTTTGTAAGAAGTATATGCAATGTACATAGTAAGAACGTTACATACCTCAGAGCATTGAATATCTTAATTTAAAAGTAACATTAATTATTAAAAAGTTCTTCCTGTTATAATAATAGACTTACTTCAACTGAATATACATTAATAATTCTTATTCTTTGCATTAGTGTGATATGCAAGCAGGTATTGTTGTCATGCACATTGTAAAACCATTCAAAAACATCATTTAAATCTTGGTACATACATAATTCTCATGGATCACGCTACCAGGCAAAGTGGGTGATTAAGTTGACTAAAAAATGTAAACATTGCCTTCTTCTGTTAGGAAAGCAAAAATGACTTCGCCCTGTGATTTTTTTAGAGGTACATTGACAAATAATATTTTTTGAGATGCCCCCTTGGCTTTATTCTAGTATTGTGTCATAGTGAAAGGCATTCTTCAAGCCATCAATAGCTAGACTTAGTTTTGCTATCAAATATGCCCACAAACTCTTGATAGCTGATTGACCATTTCCTGAGTTGGCAACTAAAGCCCCTATCACTACCTGATTTACCCTTGTTACCCTTCAATGATAAAAACATACAAACTTGTGTTTTGAAACTTTAACAATAATATGTATATAGCAATTCATGTTTTAAGAATAAAATAGGTGATCTGGATATTTTAACTGCCTTTTTGTACACTATTTCATCATGAAATTAGTTTGAAACTGTTAGTGTACCAGTAATGGGGAAAAAATGGCAGACATCGCTATGTATGGGTAGTACCAGTTTATCAGATTGTCTAGTTTTGGTAAATCATTGAGCAAATATATACAGAAAATATACAATTCATAAAAATCAAAAGGCTAGGTATTATGTTAATTAAGATTTAACTTTAAAATACAATTATATTGGTCAGAAACATATGAGACAATGCTATGTTGTGAAATTCACAAGAAGCATTGTAAGGCATTGTAAGGCCAATGATGTGACCTGTATTTGTGAAAACATGGTAAAAAGCTGCATAGCAGATAATATTTAATAAAAATTAATAAATGCCTAAAATTAATACAAGTAGACAAATAAAAAAAATATAAATCTGCAATCCTATCATGGACTGTTGTAATGAAGCTATATAAAGAAAGTGATTACATCACAAAAAACCCTCCTTCTAAAAATAGATGCACAGATGACTATGTTGATTAAGTTGGAAAGAGGGGTTAGTTCATATACTGACTATAAAGGGGCCATGTCTGTAATTGTATGCATTTGAGTGTGTTATGTGTAAATAGTTATGGTAATACTTTATCCACAACAAAGAAATGAGGACACTTGTGCATTTTCCCTCATATACATGGCACAGAGGTTGTGTCAAAGGCAATTTTACAAATCCTTGAAAGTGCCCTTATTGTGAACTTTTAAAAAGCATTGAACAAAAAAAATACAAAAATATTTAAAATATTGATTAAGGGTTTCTGATTAAGCATTTTTACCAACTTGCAATTAAAATAAAGAAATCTAGTTATCAGTTAAATATTGTTACAATGAAGTTTCTATTATTTTCTTTTGGAGTCATATGGCCAAAATAACTAAGTAAATTTTCTACCAGAAAATAATGTATTGCTTAAATTTAATGTTAAATACAAATATGCATGCTGGGAAATAAAGGAAATAATTTACATAAAAGAACACACATCTTATATATATCTATATATATATATATATATATATATATATATATATATATATATATATATATATATATATATATATATATATATATATATATATATATTTGTTGAGCTCTCACTTCTCACTGTTCTATCCGAAAGGAGAAGTCACTTCACTTCTCCTAAACATTCAAGTCCAGGTAGACCCTGATTCTCTTTCTGTTTGCTCCATTTTCCCCACTGCTGCTGAATAACCTCCTTATTGGTTGCAATGTTGAGTCTTTTCAACATACAATTGTTTTATTTGAGTCTTTTCTACATAAAATTGTTAGGCATGTACCCACTCCCCACCTCACCTGATGTTGTAGAGTAGAATAACGGACTTTGTTCTAAAATAATATGTCTCCATTTATGTGATGACATGTTAATGTTTGGTAATGGTTTATTCAGATGTTGCCAATTGTATTCGATTTAAATATGCAGACTAAACTTTTGTTGAGTGGACAAAATAATGTCTTCTTCCTTTAATGTGTTGTCAGGTGATTTTTCAGTCATGTTTGGCACCCTGTCTTGTTCAAGGTTAAATTTTGTTTTTGTGTTAATGCACAAAATCTATTTTTAGCTGACCCTCTTATGATCTTGACAATTATGTCCAATTCCAATCAAATCTCTATCATAACATTGTTGAGCTCATTTCCTTTTATAGACAATTATATAATATTAATCTTAGTGTTACCCATACTTTAGTTAACACTTCTTTCAGTAAGGGAAATTTGACCTTGGGAGAGGTAATGAAGGTAGAGATAATCTGATTACTTACCATTTGAGGCAATATGAATTAATTATTGGGTCTGGATACCTTTGAAATAAAAAGTGGCCACTTGTGAGAGGATTATTTTACATTTTTGTACTAATATACTGGCTGCTGGTCATGTTTGAGAAGTACTTTTGAACACAATCTCATCAGTGTCAAGGGATTTTGGCCATAAAAAGTGGGTGGCCCCTGATCAGGGGAACTGTTTAAGAGAAGGACTACTGTACACAACAAAATATCAATCACATATTGGTGAAAAAACTTTTAAAATATAAATACCAATTAAATAAGTCTTATCAGGTGAAGTTCAGGTTTTGTCTTTTAATTCAATTTCAGTGTAATTATCATAAATACATGCCCTATGGTACTGAAAATAATAAAATTATCAATTGACCATGGCAGTAATGTCTGCAAACATTTCCATGAGAACCTAATTAAGTGTCAATTGTTATCCTGTTAGTTACTTCTCTGGTATATGCTGAAGTAATAGAAGTAGAGAGAAAAAAATTATAATGCATGTACATCTTACCATTGTGTGTCAGCTCATTTGAACTGACCAATCAAATCCTGATTTAAATATTATTATAAAAGCATCATAATGAGCTTTCTAACATTAGTTAGTTGTTCATCCTACTCTATAGTGTAATCAAAAATAGCAGAAGAATTAAGTAAAAGCTATATAAACCAAGTTTCACTTATAAAATTCACTATGGAGAAGAGAGTTTTAAAATTTGATGTCAACTCAAAATTCCACAATAGGCATTCAGAGGCATCCTTCAGGAGAAGCAGGAATTATATGATTGCTTTCCTAATCACAGCATAAATATTTTACTAAAAGATTTAACCAAAATTAAATATAGTTTCAGTGTTGTTGCTCAAAATAACTGTCCATAATTTTTTTCAACAAGTTAACACTGAAGCATTATTGTCACTCTTAATCAACAATAACGCTTCAGTGTGCCCATATTCCGCTGCAAAAAAGCAGAGATGATGCTATACACGATGCTTTCACTGGTACAAATGTCATGTGGCCTAATTTTTCAGATAAAGGTCTTGTACCTAAACATTCATCCTCTCTTTCCAACCTGAAAATCTAGCTACTCCAAAACCCATAAACAGCCATCCGTCTGTCTGTCTTTATACATGGACGTAAAGCTAGTAGATCCGTAAAACCCTGAAATAGGCCCATTATTTGACTATATACACTGTATTCTTACACCTAGCATTCACTCTTTCCACTACCTGTCATATTTACAACCAATTCTCTAACAAAATTTCACATCTCCTGTTGATTGATTGATTGATTGATTGATTGATTGATTGATTGATTGATTGATTGATTGATTGATTGACTAAGTGAGCAAACAAGCTGGCTGGTGGGTGGGCCAGCAAGTAAGTATCTCTCATATATTACCTGGCAGATGTATTAATTTAGTGAAAAACAACAGACACAAGACCTGGTCCGAAAACTGTGCTTTTCAGTTCTCCTTCCTTCCATTGTCTGAATGAGCCAGTTAGGATGGTATCAGAAATATTGGCCCAGTATCGACCTGGAAAAAAGTATATCTTTTATTAACTTATTTTTTAACTGAATACATAAAAACCTAAACAAGTTTTGATGGATGGACAAGCTGTCATACATACTGAAGGACAGATGGATAGATTGCCATACACACTGATGAACAAACTGTCATAAATACTGATGAACAATGTCATACATGCTGATGGACACTGTCAAACATAATGTCATCATACTGATAGACACTGTCATATATACTGTTGGACAGACTGTCATACAGATGAACAAATGGATAGACTGCCATACATACTGACGGAGTGAGTGTCATACATACTGGTGCACACTTTCATAAATACTAATGGGATAGACTGAAATACATATGATGGAGAGACTGTCATAAATACAGATAGACCTATGGATAGACTGCCACACATTCTGATGGATAGAGTGTCATACATAATGATGGACAGACTAAAATACATACTGATGGAGAGATGGATAGACTGTCATACATACTGATGGACAGACTAAAATACATACTGATGGAGAGATGGATAGACTGTCATACATACTGATGGATAGACTAAAATACATTACTGATGGAGAGATGGATAGTGTCATACATACTGATGGACAGACTAAAATACATACTGATGGAGAGATGGAAAGACTGTCATATATACTGATGGAATGACTGAAGTACATACTGATAGACAAACTGTCATACATACTGATAGACAGACTATCATATATACTGATGGACAGACTGAAATACATAATGATGGATATATATATATATATATATATATATATATATATATATATATATATATATATATATATATATATATATATACACACACACACAATGTCATACATACTAATGGACAGACTGTCGTATATACTGATGGACAGACTGTCATACATGCTGATGGACAGACTGAAATACATACTGATGAACAGTGTCATACATGCCAATGAACAATGTAGTACATCATGATGAACAGTGTCATACATGCCAATGAACAATGTAGTACATCATGATTAACAGTGTCATACATGCCGATGGATAATGAAGTACATCACAATGAACTGTATCATACATGCCGATGGACGATGTAGTACACCATGACGAACAGTGTCATACATGCTGATGAATAATGTAGTACATCAGGATGAACAGTGTCATACATGCCAATGGACAATGTAGTACATCATAATGAACAGTGTCATATATGCAGATGGACAATGTAGTACACCATGACGAACAGTGTCATACATGCCGATGGATAATGTAGTACATCACAATGAACAGTGTCATACATGCCAATGGACAATGTACATCATGACGAACAGTGTCATACATGCAGATGGACAATGTAGTACATCACGATAAATAGTGTCATACATGCCGATGGACAATGTAGTACATCATGATGAACAGTGTCATACATGCTGATGGACAATGTAGTACATCACAATAAACAGTGTCATACATGCCGATGGATAATGTAGTACATCACAATAAACAGTGTCATACATGCCTATGGATAATGTAGTACATCATGATGAACAGTGTCATACATGCCTATGGACAATGTAGTACATCACAATAAACAGTGTCATACATGCCGATGGATAATGTAGTACATCATGATTAACAGTGTCATACATGCCTATGGACAATGTAGTACATCACAATAAACAGTGTCATACATGCTGATGGATAATGTAGTACATCACAATGAACAGTGTCATACATGCTGATGGACAATATAGTACATCATGATGAAATCTGTCATAAAGACTGATGGGCACACTACCATATATACTGATGTTCAAATGCTGCGGTCTTAATCAAACTGTCACCATGATCATCTCCAGATCTGAGCAAGGTCATACTTAACAGTCACTTTTTGTATATTTCGAGAAGGTAAAATAGACATCATAAGAAAACAAAAAGCTTTAACTATACAAGCAACATCAACAAAAGAAACGTAACTGGTTCTTATCCAACAAGAAATGGAATTTTATCTCATCCAACAAAAGTATGAAATAGGGTCTTGTCTAACAGGTAATAGAATTGAATCTCAACCAACTGGTAATGGATTACAGTTTCTACTACCCATCCCTGTGTGAATATTTGGTGAATGTATGTCAGCTTTTTGCCAGTGTTACAATATTATGATGATATGAAGCACCAAATCATAATCATATTTCAACTTACCCTTGAAATACCCAGAATAAATTAGTACCTGGATGGAAGCAAAGTTTGTCCTGGGCAAAGTATGAATTGCAATGTAATGACCAATGTTGTACTAGAGTAGTGCAAGATACCCTATTAAATTCTAATGGTTATACATGTATACAATTTGAACTGCAATACCATTGATGTATGCTCCGTTTAATGCCTAATGTGACCTACTTTATGCCATAGAGGCAGCAAGTGTAGGCAACCTAGTTGTTAGATGTGTTCAATGATGGCATTCTGTCTGAACTCTAAATATTTTTTTAAAATGTACAGTTGAAAAGAAAAAATGGATGACCTTTGTAAATTTCAATGATTTAACTCATATTCACCTTGATAATTGTAAGGGATTATTTACAACACTGTCTCCTTTTATTGATACGCTCATGATACATGTCTTCCCAATAATTATGGCAAAACTTTACTGTTTTGCTAATTTGCTTTTGCTTGGTATTATATAGCTATAATTGTGCTGATGTGTCACTATCAACTTAGATGTGTATATTCATCAAGTACATATATTAAGCTCTATAACATGCATAAATTCCATTAAAAATTACTTCAATATTTTGAATCTCAATTGCATAAAATTGTCAATCAACTAATGAAAATAACTTTTGAATATGGTGATAGCATTTTCAAGAGAAAAACAATGGCTTTACAGAAATGCTTTGTTTTTGGCATGGTTATCTTTGTAATTCATCAATTCTGTGGTTGAACTATATTGTATTAAAGATTAACCTATTGCACACATATTTACCTGAGTTGCCTGAAGTGTTGACACCTGTGCCAAAGAACAGAACATACTCTGTTATTGAGGCATGAAGGATGCATATTGATCCCATCCATCCCCCAGCATTCATGAATATCCATTGCATATCATCAGCAGGTAAAATATGGCCACTGTACTGTCTCAGAAAATGTTTAGAGATCTCTTGATAAACTGATTGAGGGTTTCTTCCTAAAATAAAAAAATAGCCAAGACACTTTGAAAAGTAATGGTAAAAAAAACAGGAGTTCTCTGCAGTATTTTTTTTCGCACCATCACACAAGGCATTGTATCAGCAACATGCACTCAGAAGGCATCATTCAAAAAGGAATGTGTGATTGTCACATCTACCTAAAGAAAAATAACCTACATTTCCAGACATCCATATTGACATGCCACAATTGCTCATCCTCTTCAATACAATCTTTAACGTTTTGTTATTAGACATATTGGAATCTATCAATCATGTATCTGTCCCTAATTGCTTTGTTTCATGTTTGACTCACAACTCCTGGCCCCTTCAACAGTAATATTACTTAATTTAAAATCCTATTAAACAATATTCTGATCATTCAAAAGGCCTAATTGCTCACATGTAAGCTTACCAGTCTGAAGTAAAACTTTTTACCCATAATGCTGAGTAGGAACCAGTCCTCTGGCATATACAAGAGAAAATGCTCAGCATTTTAGGGTCAGTACATTCTTTTTAGTTGGATGGAATCCCCCATATCAGTACATGATTAATAATGTGACACTACTTTAGATAATGAATTACAGTAAAATGAAGCTAACTCAACTGCATAAGGAAGTTTAATAGCAAGTACAGCTCATTAACTTGGATGTAACGCTGCACATAATACTAATTACAAAGCAGCAGTATTAGACTGGCACTTGAGTGACACAAAACACTGACTGCAAAGGAAGCTCATTAGAGTGGTGATGTGATGTGATTTAGATTTTTAATGTAGCTTTAATTTTTCAGTCATATCGATATGATGTCTGCAGTGTGGTAGTTTACAGTGACGTCTAGCACTGGGGCATCATGCCGCTGACATGAAGCATGATGTCCCACTCAGTCACATTATCCTGACACCAAGCCGACCAGTTCTAACACTAACCTCTTAATGCTGAACGTCAAGCGAGGCAGCTGTTAGTACCATTTTTGTAAGTCTTATGTATGACTCGACCGGGGATTGAACCCACGACCTCCCGCATCCAAGGCAGATATTCTAACCTCTAGGCCACTGAAGTGGTTCTCATTAGAGTTGCATAAATGACACAAAGGACTGAGTGCAAGGCATGATTTAATTGGCAAAAGAATGACTCAAAAGAGCAATTGTAAATCAAGCTCAATAGAAGGACACCAATATGATACAAACTATCAAGAGTAAAGCAAACTCTTTAGAATGGCACAAACGTGACACAAAGCAACAATCGTAAAGCAACTTCAGTGGAATGGCACAAGCGTGACACAAATTACCAAAAGTATTGCAAGTACATTAGAATGATACAAGAGCAACATTAAGCACTAAAAGCAAGCTCACTAGAGTGGTAATAGTGTGACACAAATTGTTATTATCAAAGTAAACCTCATTGAAATGGAACATTATCATAAACATGGTATTCTACATAATCCTTTTAATATTTTTCTTAGTCTCTTTAATTACTATGCCACTGGAAAATTTATTTCAACATTGGAAACTTCAACTGAAAAACTGCTGCATTTTACTTTAGAAAGCATTGCCAACTATAATCTTAAGTGTTACCATCAGTGGTGCAATATTGAAGACAACTACAATACAGTTTAATCATTTACCCAAATCTGAATTTGTCACTATTTTAGTACTACAACCTAGGTTTGGTAACACAGAATGAATACTGCTATAAGCAAAAAGGAAAAAAAATCACTCCAAACCAAAAATGAAAAATAATAATCAACTTATAATTTACTTGTTATGGGATATGTGTGGATACAAGGACTGTAAACTATTATGGGATATGTGTGAATACAAAGACTGTAACCTATGTTCCCAGTATTTGTGTAATAATAACAAAGTTAATCTCCAATAAATCTACTGGCTATTTTTCTAAAAAAAAAAAAGCAATAAGAAGTTGCCACTAATATTGCTAATGTACCCTGATCAGGGATGTTGCTGGCATTAATAAAGTTGTCACCATAAAAAATTGTCAGATGGTATATAGTTGCCAATAAGTTAAAAAAAATCGCAATTTGCCACAATGGCAAAGACCAGTACCATTCCTGCCCGATGCTAAAATACCAAAGTGAACATTGGATGAATTGAGTATTTTTACAAGGCTATGAATTAACAGCGCCAATGCTAGGATGATCAAGGGCAATAACTCTGACACATATAGTGTGTGCAGAATATGCTCATCATCAAACTTATCCTAACTATTGATGAGAAAAATCTTCACTGCAAAATTTGGTTGGAATCTAATTGCACGAAAAAATGTAGATGCTGGAGGGTTGGCAATGTTGTGTTTTAGCAATATGCATGTTATGACCATCAAAGGCTATAACTGTAAGAAATATGTGCAGAACCGGCTAATTTTTGAACTCATCCCAGCTGTCAAGAAGATGCTTCTCAGCCAATTTAGTCAAAATTTTATAATGGACACTGAAGCAACATCATTCAAAAGACTGTGCATTAGCAATACCCTTTTGTCATCTACAAATAAATATGTGATGATTCAGAAATCATTCAGCATTTTTTCTTAGACAATAAAAATCATGTTACTCTCAGAAATTGAACAATAGGAATATTACCTCATATCACATATTTACAAATTTCAAATTTTATACAAGTCAAGATAGTCCCATTTTATTAATGGTATAAACTGCCCATGGATTATAGTATACTATGAGCATTAATAATTTAGTGTGCAACTCAAAACTGTTAAAATGGGTTATAGATTATGTTTGTATAGCACAGTCTTAAATGCAGTCTTTTTTACCCAAACTTGTTCTCTTTTTCTTAGTCTGATTATTTGGAAATTGGATTTTTCCACACAACCATATTTGGTGGTTGGGGTGGGACTCTAAAAACAATGTTTATTTTGTGACATGTGACAGAGTTGACCTGGCATGTATGTGAAAGAATAAAGTCTGCACATCCCTTAAGGCAAAAACCATAAAACAAGTGAGGGCTGGGGACAATTCAAAAGTGAGGGCAGTAAAATATATTCTACTACAATCCCACAGGTAATAGCTATTGTGATTTATGGTCATTAGAACAGGTCAGCTTAGATAGGGTACATAAAGTTGAACCTCATAGTTTATTGGAAATGAGGTAAATCGTTCCTCTCTGTTAAAGATATGATCAATTATTACCTTTAATTTCCTTGCATGAGACTGCTGAAGCTATTATTAACATAACATAAGTAGCAAATAATAATATAACATACAAATTTCATACTGTATAAGAATCAAGATAATTATAGAATGTAAGACGTCTCCCCTGATATTTATATTTTTGGCTTCACGCAACAAAAAAAAAATATCAGGCGAGATGTCTAAAACAATGACATATTTCAGACAGAAAATGGGACGCTTTGTAAAATGTACAGAAATGTTTCATAAGTACATGGAGAACATAAAAACTCAATTTATTCGTAAAGTTCGATGCTCACTGGTCATTTCTGAACAAACGTGCAAATTTCATCATGAAAACATGAATTTGAAACAAGAAGTAATAAAAGACAAAAATTAAAAATCGTGGACAGTGTACGTGTTTGGATGTTCCCCGTAAATTTATTAAAACAGAAAACATAAAAATAAGTTCCTTTTAAAATTATGAGTACTCGATTTAAACAAAGAACATTTCACTTCTATATATTTCTTTATAATTCGTAAATATTATGTGATTTTGCTAGACAGCCACATTAACTCACCAACGTATTCCATGGCGATATTAGCCACTGCTTTGTCACTAAAGATGTATGATTTATTTCTTAGCCAATACTGAATCAGAAATAACAGGAGCGCAACTAACATCGCCGTTTTAATCAAATTTCTTATTAAACCCAGAACCATCTTTAAGGTTGACACTTCGTTTTATTTTTTGAAACGGTGGACACTTGCTGGCCACTAAATGTACACAAACCTGGCGAAGATTATGAGTGGTTTTGTGTTAAATTTCCTCCGTTTATAAGAGAACCGTAACATAGGTTCTGTACTACTCGAGAGTAACGGTGTGATTTACACAGCCGGACCATGTTAAGTGTTGGGGTGCTGGTGTGGGTGGAGTGGGAATGTTTCCAAAATTTAAAAAGGCTCTGACGCCCCTCGAAAGGGCGCCAAAGGAAAAGTATGTTTCTATTTCATAGTGTGCTTAATACCTAAAAACTATTAAAAGTACGCAGGAATACAAAAGATTGTCAAATTTCAAGTGACTGTACATTCTTTTGTAAATTTTTTGGGGTGGGTGGGTGGGGGCAGAGTCTTAATCCCACAATGTAAGACATAGCACATGTAGGACGGGGAGAGGGGCGTGTCTAAGCTAAATGTGGGAGCCTGAAACTCTAGATACTTCCCTCTCCCACATCCGGCCATGCTTTATATATCAAAGGCCGCTCAGTCAATACCACCCGTTGCGATTTTTTTTTATAGAAAGTTTTCACAAAAAATATGGGTTTGTTTTCAGAAGACGTGATATTTATAGTGTTGGGGATGGTTTAAAATAGGACGCCAGCAGCCTATAAAGTTTTAGAATGATCTGCTCTAAGTAGGTCACGGTGATCGTCCTCGATGTTTTGGACGATTGGGGATGAAACTTGGAAGTGGTGCGTTTGATGGTATTTATTATGTTTATAATGGTTTAAATAGGACACCTCTAGCGTTTTAGATGGTGTAGAATGACCTGCTCTAAGTAGGTCACGATGAACATCCTCGGTGTTTTAGAGGTTCGGGAATGACGCGACTCAGTAATGTCCAGAAAATGGTCGTTCATAGTGTTTTGAATGGTCTGGAGTGATACGTTTTTAATTAAGATGATTTTCAGAGCCTAATGAATAACGTATTTACAATGGGTTTTTTAAAAGAGTGTAATTTTTAAAAATTTTTTTGTATAAAAACATGTCTTCCCGAGGACTAATAAAGTATGAAATAATTATTTCATAATTTATATTACTTTTGCGGGTTTCAAATTAGTATATATAATGTAACTGCATTAGAGTATTCAATTTTATCAGATATTTCCTGCACTGTTTCATAATTTCTCCTTTCATTTCATCTCTTTTGAATTGATTTGAGCAAAATTTTAATAAAATTTTAATTTATTGACACTGCATGTCAATTCACAAAGTTTCTAACGGTGTATAATAATGAATACAACGAATACTCTTGGAAGTGATGGAAATGTCTTCACCTTTTTTTATTGGTATTGGTACGATATGTTATATTTGGCTTTCACGTATTTTTTTTTCCCAGTTAGATCTAGGCATCTGGCCAACTTTCGAGAGTTTTTGACATCTCTAACATAATATGATTTTATTTATTGTGTGAAAACATTATTACAGTATAGGTATCAACTGAAAAATAGTAGTATTAATACAGTACTATTAATGTAATTAACTACCAAAGATGTCGATTGAAGCATTTCCACATAAATCTATGGGCTATGACAGACCTCTGTACGCCTTTTTAGTGTTATCCACCAATATTAAACAATATTAAGCCTGATCACTGGGGATGTATTTTGTATTGTACTGTAAATGTGGATGATAATTTATCTTCATCTGAAGCAAGCAAATTGTAAATTGGATACATTTTTTAAACTTAATATTTTTATAATTAATTTTCTTGCATTATATAATTTTGTTAGTAACAAATTGTATCAGAAATTAAAAGATGCTTAGAAATAAATTTAATATATAGTAAAGATTTTAACTTTTATTTTACTAGCAATTACATTTTTCTTTAGAGCACCATTATATAGATAAAATAACAATTAAAACAGAAATGAGGAGAAACACTACCTATTTGTAGTAGTAAAATAAATCGGAAGAAACACACCTGAAGAATTATTACCCGAAGAAAATGATTTAGAATCACTGCCATGAGAAGCTAAACTAAAACTGCAAATTTTTCTTTTAAGACAATAATTTTGTTGGAATATGTTTGCTGATTATATTGCCAAATTGCACAAACACTGCTGGCTGATTATATTGCCGAATTGTCCAAACACTGCGAGTTGATTACATTGCCAGCGTGCCTGAATACTGCTTGCTGAGTATATTGCCAATGTTCTTGGGTACTTTCTGACTGTATTGCCAGCGTGCTTAAATACTGCTTGCCGATTTGATTGCCAATGTATCTGAATACTACATGTGATAATATTGCTAAAGTGTCTAAACACCTCCTGCTAATTATATTGCCAATACCCCTGAATATAACTTGCTGTTTATAATTGCAAATATTTCCTAAATACTACTTGCAGATTGTATTGCCAGTGTCTCTGAATGCGTCTCGCATAATAAAGATTGATATAACTTCTTTGATAGTATCAGATAAGATATTCTTAGTAATAGAATAAAACTTCGCCGGGATTCGAACTTAGATTTATTTAGAACATTTTAGTGATAGGACTTGTGTGTTTCAATTCTGGGATTGATGTTTGGATTATATTCACAAACTTTATGTCCATTTTCATATTTTTACCGTTTTTTGTGGGGAAATAAATTATTTTTATTAAAATTTACAAAGCTTGTTAGCTTCACTCTTTTTTTTTTTATAACAGTCCCTAACACGAGTTGGGCGGTGGAAATTTATCACGCAGCAGTTGTAATGCAGCATACATGCTAAAAAAAAGGTAGCTAACAATAATGCATCAAAGAAGAGTAATCTTTGTTCCATAAAACAATCGATGGTGAATTTTGAAGTGTATACGTAAATGTATCAGACTCTTTATTGGTTTGGTACAAAGTCGATTTGAGCAAACTTGTATTATTAATGTTATTAGCTAAATTTCGATACTACATCTAAAGGTGCGCTGTTTTATAAATTTATAACTTTTCATTAAAAAATACTTTTAATTGGTCTTCTCTGTTTGATTAAAAGTCTTGAAAAAACTTAAATTAAAATTATATTCACGGAAATAAGGCTGACATTCGAGTTAAAAGAACGATATGTTTACACGTACGTAGGAATTTCCTCGTATAATATTATACGAAAACCACCATAGTATATTGGTTACATGACATCTTAATGTTGAGACTCGAATAGCAAGTTGATTATGTGATACTTGCGCGTCACTTTATGTGATAATAAAAGACTGTTTGCGGTCTTCAATGAGATGAACTCATTTTAATGCACACTGATTTATTTTACAAGTAGTAAAGCAATTTTGATTTGAAATTTTTAAAACATGAGATAAAGCAAGTTAATCTAGATAATGGAATCGTTGGGGTGGAGTCAGTTGGTGTGTTACAGAGTGCAAGTTTATGCATCTCTCTCTCTCTCTCTCTCTCTCTCTCTCTCTCTCTCTCTCTCTCTCTCTCTCTCTCTCTCTCTCTCTCTCTCTCTCTCTCTCTCTCTCTCTCTCTCTTGTCAGATATATACTGCGATGCTTTAGCAAAGTACGCCAGACACTCTTCATTGCCTGTTGCTCAATTTCCTAAACAATGTCACAAACAGGGCCATGCAATTTCAGCGGCGCATTTATCATTTATGTTCACGTCAATAAAATGTAAATTAGGGTTGTTATGACGTAAATTTATTTCTAACTGGCCATTTTAAGGTTTTGAATTATGTATTATACAAGCGAAGCAGGCAAAACACATCTCATCATAGAATCCTGTTGATTCATTTTTTAACATAAATTTTCAAATTCGTATACACAATTGTCAGTACGAAAGAAGCAAAGAAATGTATCTTCTGGCTGAATTTGTTTCATACAATTAGCTTACGTTATGTTTCATACGTGAGCTTAGACCTACACATTTCATATATATATATATATATATATATATATATATATATATATATATATATATATATATATATATATATATATATATATATATATATATATATATATATATGCACTCATGAAAGAAAAGAAAAACGATTAATTTGGTCTGAGTTGATGTTTCATGCAATAGTTCATTCGCGACTTCTTTGATACTTTTCAGAAGAACCATTTCTGTTCTTGTAACATTAGCAAACTGTCTATTTCGCTGAACACACATTTGTTTCCTCATCTGAGGTTTCTTTCCACAATTTTATTGTACATGTCAGATGAAGTATATGCATTTGTCAATGTAACCTGGGAGAATGGAATTGTTGATGTCACTATGGCTACACGTAGAATACTCTCACATCACGCAAGATTTTTCACACGATTTTAGATTATTTCATACGCTGGTTTCTCGTGTTGTCTGCAGCGATTTGTTCAAAAAGCTTATTTGGATTTAAGAATAGCTAGAGCGTCCACCTCGAATGCGGGAGGTCGCACGTTGGAACCCCAGGCGAATCATACCAAAGACTTATAAAAATTGTACAATCGTCTGACTCGCTATGCTATCAGCATTAAGAGGTTAGTGTTAAGGCTTTGTGTCAGGATAGCGTGGCTGGGATGGCATCACACATCTTGCTACTTGTCTGCGGCATGATGCTCCAGTATAAGGCATCATAATAAACTGCCACTCTACATGACATCGTAGCGATATGGCTGAAAAATTGTTAAAGCTACGTTAAACAATAAATCCAGAGAGTGAATTAAAATTAAATATTAAAGTCGAAGTTTGTGTCAGTGTTATAGGCATTAGATCAATCAAGAGCAGATAGGAAATGGATATTTCGTACCAGTTATATTTTATCAATATCAGACAGATTTTTTTCCACATCGACTGAAGCAAAATGCAATCAAATATGTTTGTTGTATATACTTTGGCAAATCTAAAACAAACCAAGCAGTTTTATTAATAAAAACACAATTAAAAAGTTAATGTTGGAAATGGGTAAACTTAAATATAATCTATAACTTCAACATTCTAAAAATTAAAATACAAACTTCAGAAACATTCTACCAGTTCACTGTTTTAACATTCTAAATATTTAAACTTATACAAATAAGAAACTGCTGTATTAGTTCAGAATAGTTATTGCGTAATAAATTCCAGTCTTTCGATGATATTATTTCAATCTGCTCCCGTAGGAGCGTACACAAATTGCGCGTGGCGCCCATATTTCAGGGCGCCAGCGCGGGGTATTGGGTGTAGTTTTCAACTAGCAATAACCACGCCTCGGATAAACCTCATCGGCTATGGTACCGCCACTGCGCAAAGCTAACGAAATATTACTCAATCGGCTATTATAAAAGTTTCAAGTAAGGCGTAGTATAAGTTCTTTAAAAAGATATAGATTAGATTTACTATATATATTTAAATATTTTGTCTTAATTCCTTCATTATTCAACTATATAATATTTCTATAATTTCTTAGAATTACATGCATAAAAATATCAATAAAATATCTGCAATAAAAAGGATAAATATTAAATATAAAATTAAATTAGTGAATTTGATACAACTGAAACTTACCTCCCTTGCAGAACGTTCCACCAACGTAATTGCCTTCACTGGTGTGGAGAATACACGGTGATTAATACAGCTGACAGAGCGTGTAACTAGAGGAATATACACTCTGCGCCAGATCTTCTAATAAGCGGTTTAAATAGACAAATTGCTTAGTTTATATATTTTTTTCCTCCGTATATTACGAAAAGTATAACCAATAATGCAAAAAATACGTAAAAAATGTAAAGTAATGGTAATTTATATGATAATGCATAATGCAAAATTTTACGGATACAATTTGAACATTCACACAGAGAAAGGAGAAATAATAACTTTTTATCTTGTCATGTTATAATTTGTTTTCTTTTTTTATACATTATTATAGTGTGAACACAACTGGTACGGTTGCAAAGACGCTTTGAAGATTTTCTCTTATTTGTGTGTTGTTGTTGAATTGTGTGTGTGTGTGTATGAGAGAGAGAGAGAGAGAGAGAGAGAGAGAGAGAGAGAGAGAGAGAGAGAGAGAGAGAGAGAGAGAGAGAGAGAGAGAGAGAGAGAGAGAGAGAGAGAGAGTTATATTCTTGTATTCTTGACGGGAAAAGTGGCAATGGTTTTAGTTACTTAATAATTTAACAGGATAAATTTGGGAGATGTATTTCTTACGGATCATGAAGCTGATGATGATAACATTTTTTGACTCAGTATGTTTAATTTCTGCAAGAAGCTGAGACAGATAATGCATCAAGAAAACACTCTTAACTTCAAAACTTAAAAGCAGACTTAAAATACCCATATGTCAAAAACTTAGAAGGCCAGAAGGCCCGAGGGAGCAGACATTATCACGTTAACATTTATTGTAAATATGACAATGGACAATATAAATTAGAAATCGACTATCTAATTTCCCAAAGACCCGGGAGTTGGGGGTGGTTAGGTGATCGCTTTAATTTTATCCAACCAGTACAGGCCCCAATATTTGTTCTTTGACGTTAAGAGAAATTGTTTTTGTCAACAAATCTTGCTGTTATCTTCCATTTAGTCGTATTGGTTTATAAAATAAAAATATTTAAACTTCGATGCAAAATAGTTACCCTGAAAGCAAGAAAGGAAAGATAGAACAAAAAACAAACAAACCCAAAAGAAAATGTTGTAAGCGGTGACTGGTGTATTAAACCAGTAGCTTAGACAGCTCGACTACATGATGATCTACTGACACCATTGCTCCACAAGTATATTTTGCCTTGAATCAATCGGCACATCCTTGGCCACCCAAACATATCTGAGGAAAAAAAGTCACATTAATTCATTGCCAGTGAGAAACAATACTCTGAACTACTATGGTTGATATGGAGCGATGAGCATGCGGAAGAAGACCAAGTCGCAATTGGAGTGTGTTTTGGGCATTTGATCTCGTAACATATGTTGATATGTTGTGCACTTAGCCAGAGGATGACTACCAAAACGTCGAAACGCGTTCACAATCTGTCCGAAGTGGCCGAGAAATGATCAGATTGACCTCTACAAGGATTAACTATAATCGGAAGACATTTATTTTTACTAGTTGCATGTATATGCGATAGACCTGCTAACTAGGTATATGTAATGGGCGGTAACCAGGATTCCGAGTTTGTTATTATGAACTATAATAGTTAAGCGTCGGCAAACCATTCAAGCGGCTATCGGATATAACCTTGAACGCTGTATTATCGGGGTACATAATGTTGTTATCGGTGCACAATAAAAATGATCTGTTATTGCTGCATTGTTACAAATTGTAAAGTTTCTCTGATTTTCCCGCTATCTATTTCTATAAAAGATATCGGTCAATCCAATTGCGTTAATGTAAATAAAACCGCATATTGCGGTTGACACCCATTACTGTACCATGGTGGGGAACAACTCTTATATTATCGCGGTAATAAACCTACAGGTATCACGGTACCAATTATTTTTCCATAGACCTCAATGCTAATGCTTTGCGCAATAAATATACTTTCTATCATTCCTCAGCATGCATGTCACACACTGTCCCAGAGAACCATGTTAGATTGTCAATTTGATAAGAACAAACATAGTACTCCATTGCATTTAAGAGAGATAATTCTGCTGGAACTAGACGGGTAGGAGTTATCTAGTTACACCAGACACATTTTCAGTCATGTGTACCACATTTTAAAAAAAATCTTAAAAAATACAAAATGGGATCTAGATATGAATTAATATAACCTCACATGTTGCCAAGAGGCTCAACATTTTTTTTAAAGCCTAACAGAAAGTACAACTCTTACATAATGCACCAATCACAGCTAGTTTTGTTGTTTATTTTTGAATGCAATGTTCTCTACACCTTAAGCTCCGCCCACCTGGGGTTGTACAATTGGTACCATTATATCTAAATTAAGTATGGTAGCACGCACATAGTATAATAAACATAAATTTCAACTTGGTGATAAGATGTAACATCCACGCTTGCACTGGCTGAATAATTTCACCAAAATAAAGGATTCAATGACAAAATTAAATACACCAATGTCAGTTAAGTTGAAATCCATAATAACTAGTAAAATAATATGTATCACTTTCTCTGAATACAATGGATTGTTGGTTGAGAAATCTACATATATATACGAATAAATCAGTTATTAATAATATTATTATTGTAACATTACTAATCTTAAAAGTAGTTTATTATTGATTTCATATTTATGTTGGATAAGTAGGCTCATTAGCAGCGTTTTTGCAACCTTAACCTTGTAATGACATATATGTCACTATTAGGATGTGACCTATAATCATCAAACATCAGACGATACACTGAATATATTTTGTAATCAAATCCAATGCAGGTATAGCAAGTCTGAACGGAGTTTTATATACAGTGATCAACATAATTGCATGCACTTTACAAAAAAGTGATGTTCAATCTTTTTCATTGTAAGCTGATAAAAATGTTGACATTTTAGAGGAAATTGCGCTTTAAGATATTTGTGTCCTTACTGGCTACAGCCTTATGTAAACAACAGCTACACAACGCATGTCCAACGCTAATCAGAAAATTCTGTTTGCTACGATAATATAACGTTGGACTATACCTGTGCACAGCCACTGTTTTAAAATAATATCTTTATGGTATGTTCTTGTGATAAATGTGTATGACATTTATTACAAAATTTGAGCATATTATTTTAAACTTCATATCAGTTATGTTAGTTTTTGCTCAGAAGTAATCCTCAAATTAAAATTTCATCTTTAAAGTAAATATTTCAATAAGAGATTGTTATATACTAAAGCACAAAGTTTTTCCTCATTTTTAAAATATTATTCCTGATGCTCTTTTTCTGTAATAACTTGTAATACCACCAGATGGTAACTCCTCCTACTCCTGTAAAATTTAAGATGAGAGTACGATCAACAGGTTTTGAATTTTGTCCTTGTCCAAATGGGTGAACTTGCACTTTTAAAATTTAGGATCTCGAACAATATTTATGAGTCTTAGTCTTTTAAGTGTTGTGTTCTAAAATTCATTAGTTGAATCTCTTTCCAGATGTTCGTCTCTTCCACTGATTGAGGATATTTAGTTGAACGCATTTTGGTGATGAGAATGGAGAGTTTGGATAATTCAGATTCCATTCTGTTAACTCTACTGCAGATATGTGATAGTGGTAAAGAACACACAGACAAACGCACACACACACACACAAAAATGCACACACACACACATACACATACAAACACACACACACACACACCATATTCCTGAGCTGCCTTCCTGACCATCATTAAATTGCCTTGCTTTTCAATGTGCAGCATTTTCACCACGCTATGTAAATGTGCAGATTCCGATTAAATTTAAGGAATTGCCATTAAAATTTGTAAGCTTTACTTTAAAAATGGCAAGAATATTATGATATCTTTAACATTGATATTGCCAAAACTATCTGATCATGTAAGCGCTTAAATTCTAAATCATTATTGATAATTATGTGTTTACTAAGTGATTTTTTTGAAATTAAGTAGTAAGGTTCATTTTGCTAACCACATTTAATGAGGTTTTAAAATGTCAGCATTGCTGTTGTCAGTATTATGTGTTATGTCATAGCTGTTACATGTGGTTTTGAGTCATTGAGCATAGTGACATTGTCGTAGCACATGAAAAATGCCACATTGCCAATAATGAAGACAACTCAGTTTTGCATTCATTTCAAGTTATTATCACTAGCACTTATTGAAGCATTTCATGAACATGGACATACTTCCTTCACTTTTAAATCTGACCATGGGTGGCAGTGTTTCCTTGACTCAGTGTGAACATGAGTCATTTTTATTTAAATTTATCAAAGCTAATGAATTTTTCAGATTATCTAATGAATTAAATAATGCTGTAAAATTTGTATTTGACATTGTAAAGCAAAAAAATAAATTTTTCCAGTTAGCCAACCATCCCTCTTTTTCATTGCATTTTTTCCTCCAGGGTATAAAAAGATATTGTAAAAAAATAATTTCACAAGATTTATTTGTGCATCTAATTGAGCCAGTTTTGCACAGCATTTGAAGTGCTTAGCAAATAATAATTATATATATATATATATATATATATATATATATATATATATATATATATATATATATATATATATATATAATGTTTAAAAGAAACAACTACCTTCCTACCCTAATTTTTAAAACCAGGTCTGTAGGAAATATATTTTATTTTTGTTCCTATTAGAAAAGTTATAAATGTGTAATAATCTGCTAAATTTGTTTTCAATATTGAATTTATCACTGCTGTAACTTTTTCCATTCACTGCAGTAGCACTGTGACATCATCTAGGTCATTCATGAAATATCCAATAAGAGGTCATGATCATCTAGGTCATTCATGAAATACCAAGCAAGAGCCCTAGGTCATTTATAAAATACCAAGTAACAGGTATAAGTCATTCATAAAATTCCAATTAAGAAATCTAGGTCATCCATAAAATACTAATTAAGAAGTCTAGGTCATTCATAAAATACCAATTAAGAGATCTAGATTATTCATACAATACCAATTAAGAGATCTAGGTCATTCATAAAATATCAATTAAGAAGTCTAGGTCATTCATAAAATACCAATTAAGAGATCTAGGTCATTCATGAAATACCAGTTAAGAGATCTAGGTCATTCATAAAATACCAAGCAAGAGATTTAGGTCATAGTAAAATACCAATTAAGAGTTCCAGGTCATTTGTGGAATGTCAAAAAAGAAGTCTATGTCATCTGGGTTATTTTTAAAATCCCAAATAAGAGGTCTATGTTATCTTGATCATTTGTGAAATACCATACAAGATACCTGTTGATAGACACCAGAGTTCTATTAAAACTTTCCTATTCCCTTCCTTTATAATTGAAAATATTTTCATGCACAAATTCAAGATGAGGATGTCCTATCTGTGTGAAAATCTTGGAGAAATGACTGCATGAATATAATTTTAAGTTGTTGTTGTGGGGCTTATCACCATTTTTCAGCACATGATAGGCTATACATGGCGGCCAGTATTAATGGTGGAGGAAGAAACCAGGAAAACAACGGAAAGAACCACCGACCCACAAGAAGCTACTGGCAAGCTTTCTCAGATATCCACATTTGCCAAATCCTGGACTTGAACCCAGAGGTGAGATGGCAGTGATCCATAACAGACATTGATGTAGACCACTCAACCACTCTGGAACCCATAATTTTAAGATCAGCACAATGGTTGTCAAGACTTTTTAAGAGACCATAAAACTACAATTGTTATGTATGAAAAGGTCTCCTTTTAGACATCATTATCCAGAATATCTTGGACTCAACATCAAAACCAGTAATACTGTCATAGATAATAAAACAACTGTAATTTACACCTGGTTAGTGGTTAGGCCAAGGTAGGTAATTTATTGCAGCTGATATGGAACCTGACAATATATGTATTAATAGGGTTTTACTGCATACATTTTTCTTTATGCCTGAGAAGATTGTTGTTTTGGTAAATGTAGCAAGTGTGAAATTGGCTGGTTGATGAATGGGAGAGGGGAACACATTTCTTATAACCAGTTCAAATTTTTAGTCTTGTTAAAACAATATTCATTGCAGTTTTAGGGCACATTATAATTTTTTAAACAGTTAATGAATTAGACAAAAGATATCCACTGTAATCTAGTTTTAGTTAGTTTTATCTGACAGATTTTCATTATGAACTTAGATATTTGACTAAATGGATACTTGGTAACTTTTGCATCAATTTAATTTCACAAGGAAGTATTAATTATCATATGATTTTTAGGTATATTGAATACTTTAGAACTAATCAGAGGTATGTGTTCTTTTTTGTATTAGAGAGGATCTAGATTTGATCTAAAATCTGTTTATTGGAGTTGATTTGATCATGAAAATACTTTTTAACACTATTACATTTTTGGGATCTGATGTTTGCCTTATTATTGGAGAAGATGTAGATTAAGTACATTAAGAAAATGAGTTATTTTCATCCATTCCAGGTTTTCCCACTGGAGGCTTCTCACACAGTATGGGCTTAGAATGTGCAGTAAAGCAGCAGTTTGTAAAAAGCAAAGGTAAAACATCAAAAGTAATATTTTTATTTTAATTAATATAGTCATCTATGCTCTTTTAGATCCTTTTGTTTATCTTTTCATCAGTTTCTCTAATTATCTTTTTAATCATCAGTAGGATCATTCATTCAGCCACTACTCTGTTTAAATGATTTCTCATTTATCCACACCCATACCAATTTTTCTGTGAGCTATTCATCCATTCATCTGAAGCCTGTTTTTCTGTACATACATTGGCTTGTTTAACTGTTGTTTCCATTTTTCAGTACATCAGCCCAGTCATAATCAAACCCATCAGCTGCACATCGACCTAGGGTGAAACTTTTAAAAATTCAAATACTTAAAGAATTGATTATATTGTCAAAAATTGCATTTTTATAAAATTGTTCTTTTTGTATAAAAATATAGTGTTTAAATTTGTCAATTTGCTTAAAATGACTGAAAATGTTTTGAAAATTCAAGCATAGAAAAACCAAAGATCTTTGTATTTATATATCTCAGATGATTCTGTAATTGTTAAATAAAAATAGTTAATAAAATAATAATGATTAATATAAAAATAACACAATAATTTAAATTGCTTGAGTGATGAGATATTTACAGAGACATTTCTTTATCAAAAGCTAACTGCTTTTCATGTTCTCAAACAAAAATGCACCACATAGTGAGTTTTATGTGTACAGTTTCCTGTTAAGTAGGACACTTAACCGAATTTAGGTTATGTCATTTGATACTGAACATATCAATCAAATCGGTGTTTTTTGTAAGTACATTTATAGAAAATTTATATATATTATATTTATTAAATTTAGGAATAAAAATTATTTCTCAGTGGACCTGTTTCATTTGTTTTGTAACTGGGTACTGTTGTGGTCTACTTTCATTTGAAAATTGGAAACTTTGCAACAGATGCTTCATTTTTTATTTCAATAAAATGTTTAAATCATATGATAATGAGAGAGTTAATGTAATCATTCAATATATTTATTGGTACTATCATATAATGAACAGATGCCATAAGAGGGATTATGATATACTAAGGTATACTAAAGGGAGGGGTCACCAGGATATGAGCATACCTGTGTTATATTGAGGTATTCTAAAGTGAGGGATAACTAGTATTTGATCTTACCTGTGTTATACGAGGTACCATGTACACCAGGATATGAGCAAACCTGTGTTAAAAGAGGGACCATGTTATCCCAAGATACTCTTAAAGTAAAGGACCACTAAAATGCACATTAAACTATTGTTTTAAAAGGCACATTTATTTATATATAAATCAACTCATTTACTGAATAGTTTATGCAGTTACTATGCTTAATAAAAATATTCATAAATTTTGCACAGTGTAATAAAATCTATACTTCCAGACTCGATGAAAATTTATATGGCTTGCTGTTTAGAAAATATAGGTAAGTTTAATTTTGTGATCATTCTACTAGTTGTATGTATTGTTCATAATGTATGTTTTATTCTGGAAGATCTAAATATATATATATATATATATATATATATATATATATATATATATTTATATATATATATATATATATATATATATATATATATAATAGTTGACACTTTGATACATAAATTCTTAATAATTTTTATCCATCAGCTTCATTTCAACCACTAGGATTACTGTATGTTGATTTCGTTTCCACAACTATACTGATCAGTTTGATCAGAAAAAGATGGGGCATAGAGGACTTGAACTTTGGTTACATCAATTTTAGCAATGTTGGTTCTAGGACAGAATATAATGTTTTGTAGTGAAAATTTTGAAGGGACATTTTTGTGCAGTTACACTCTTAGACTGCTGAGTCACTAAAACTTCTTCACTGCTGCTAAAACTTCCCACAATACAGTATATAAAACTTCCATTACAAATATACCGTATATAAAACTCTCCACTATAAAGTATATATAACTTCAATTATGAATGTACTGTATGGTGGCACTCACCAGTTATTATATACTTTTGAGAGAGTGATGTATGTAAGGTGAAGTTGTTTGCATTTTAAACATGCATAGTGGAGAGAATGTTGGCATACCTATATACTACTTTCATGCATTGTGGCTGAAATTTCTTTGGATATTGTACTTTTGGAAATTTTAAATGATCTTAGGACTCTGCTAACTAAAATGACTGCTCCCTTGTGCTCCAAAAATCAACCTGAATTTGTCTAAAGTACACTATTCTTGGCAGCTATTAAAATATGGAAAATGAATTTTGCCAAACTAGACAATACCAGCTTCTATAAGTGCAATGAGTGAATTACCAAATACATAAAATGTAAAAAAAGTTATTGCCTCTAATTTTTACAAATTACCTCTGAAGTTTGAGAAGTGAAAATGAGCAAGTAGAGCTAGCACATCTGGAGTAAGGCCAAACTGTATACTCTCTAACCCATAATACACCTATCAATCGTACATCAAAAAAAAAGGGAATTAAAGGTTCTTTGAACAATACCTAAGATATACAAAGTCTCTTTTAAATAGCCAGTATAACTAGTGAGGAAACCAGGGGAAACTCTTTTTCTTTAAAATTCTAACCTATGCTAAATACAAAACTGTTGAGCGCCACCTATATAAAACTCCACTATAAAGTATATAAAACTTCCACTCTGAATGTACTGTATATAAAACTCTCCACTATAAAGTATATAAAACTTCAAGTATGTCTATACTGTATATAAAACTTTGCACAATAAAATATATAAAACTTCCCACACTGACTACACTGGATATAGAACTTCCCACTATACAATATATAAGCTATACAGTACATAAACGTTCTACTATGACTATGCTGTATATAAATATTCCCACTGATTATACTGTATATAATACCTACAATTATAACTATACTGTATACAACTATAACTATACTGTATATAAATATTCCCACTAGGATTATACTGTATATAAAACCTACAATTATAACTATACTGTATACAACTATAACTATACTGTATATAAATATTCCCACTAGGATTATACTGTATATAAAACCTACAATTATAACTATACTGTATACAACTATAACTATACTGTATATAAATATTCCCACTAGGATTATACTGTATATAAAACCTACAATTATAACTATACTGTATACAACTATAACTATACTGTATATAAATATTCCCACTAGGATTATACTGTATATAAAACCTACAATTATAACTATACAGTATACAACTATGACTATACTGTATATAAATATTCCCACTAGGATTATACTGTATATAAAACCTACAATTATAACTATACTGTATACAACTATAACTATACTGTATATAAATATTCCCACTAGGATTATACTGTATATAAAACCTACAATTATAACTATACTGTATACAACTATAACTATACTGTATATAAATATTCCCACTAGGATTATACTGTATATAAAACCTACAATTATAACTATACTGTATACAACTATAACTATACTGTATATAAAAATTCCCACTAGGATTATACTGTATATAAAACCTACAATTATAACTATACAGTATACAACTATAACTATACTGTATATAAATATTCCCACTATGATTATACTGTATATAAAACCTACAATTATAACTATACTGTATACAACTATAACTATACTGTATATAAATATTCCCACTAAGATTATACTGTATATAAAACCTACAATTATAACTATACAGTATACAACTATAACTATACTGTATATAAATATTCCCACTAGGATTATTATACTGTATATAAAACCTACAATTATAACTATACAGTATACAACTATAACTATACTGTATATAAATATTCCCACTAGGATTATTATACTGTATATAAAACCTACAATTATAACTATACAGTATACAACTATAACTATACTGTATATAAATATTCCCACTAGGATTATACTGTATATAAAACCTACAATTATAACTATACTGTATACAACTATAACTATACTGTATATAAATATTCCCACTAGGATTATACTGTATATAAAACCTACAATTATAACTATACAGTATACAACTATAACTATACTGTATATAAATATTCCCACTAGGATTATACTGTATATAGAACTTTCCACTATTTAGTATAAACTATACATTATATCACACTACATGGTATATAAAAATTCTGCCTAGAAAGCATATCTACTATACAGTATATAATAGTTTCCACCATACAGTATAAATTGTTCCACTATACTGTGCCTAAAACTTAAAACTATGCAGTATATAAATTTACACTATTAAATATAAAAACCTTACACTCTATGTTGTATTATATAAAACATTCCACTATATGGTGAGTAAAACAAAACTATAAATTGTATAAAACTTTACACTATACAGCTTATAAAACTTTCCATTTCAGTATACATGGTGTATAAAACTTTGCACTACTGTATATAGTGTATAAACCTTCTCCACTGTATGTTGTATAAAAACTTATACTATAAATTGTATTTAACCTTGTTGTACAGGATCCTTTGCCATGCCTTTTGTGAAGGAAGCACACAAGAATTCTGCTGATTTAGACAGTTTGAAGGAACTTGATGATCTATGTAGTGCATGTATATCCAACCATGTTGCAAGGAGAGCAAGTACCAGACAGGTTATTGACAGTATCCATGCTAGTTATGTCTGGAATAGGTCAAACACTTTTTGTTAGCACATTTGTCTTACAATAAATTTGGTTAGTCTTTAATTTTAAAGTTACTTTTGTACTTTTCAGTATCCAGAGTTTGAAATACATTGCATCAAGTAGTAAATTTGACACCTGTTTTCTAATTTTTTTCTACCAAGAATCTTAAAAAGAAAATTCTCACAATTCCAAAGCTTGAATTTTACTCACAAGAGCTATTCCATTTAAAGATACATTGCATCCAGGGAAGGCACTTTTTAAAAATACATGCTGTGGTACTCAGATTACTCAAGCATTCATAAGAAAAAATACAGAATTCTAATGCATCTGTGGGTAACTATTCTATATCAAAAGTGCCTTCCTGGGGTTCCATGTATATTTTACTGGAATAGCCCTAAGAACGTTTCTATTTCTTTTATTCTTATAAGGATAAAATCCAAAATGCAGATGCTTATGTAAAAGTGAATATTGGTCAACACTTTTCATAATTATTGAAATTTCAACACATTTGCATGTGCAATGATGATGCAGATGAGAATACTTGATCAGAATATTATTTTTAAAATGAGGATGTATAGATGAGAATAGTATTGTTTGTTGTTTCCATTTCAGGGTCGATCACTTTTGGATACCTGTTTTCAAATCTACAAACACAATCAGATGTCGAAAATGAGCGAATCCCTAATGTATAAACATCAACCAATTATCTTTGGTGCATTGTGTGGCATTCTTGGCATAGACCTACAGTCAACACTGATTGCCTTCGTTTTCAGCTCTATAAGGGCAGTTGTTACAAGTGCAGTCCGTCTGGATAAAGTTGGTCCAGTAGAGGTAACATGTTTGAAAACAAGTTAACTACTATTTTTGTCTCGGATTTCTGTTTTGGTTTGTTTTTGCAGGGGGGTGGGTGTTACACAAGATTCATGGGGCTAAAGGGTAGGTGCTATTTCTAAGACTTATTTCTGGCCCAACAATGTACATTTTCAAAAAGTAGTTAATCTAATGATACAGTTGCTGAAAACTAATGAAGATTTGGAAAAATTAAAATTGCAATTGATGTTGTTGGTTTGGTTTTAATGCTATTTCTCAGCACAAGATAGGCTATACATAGCAGCCAGTATAACTGATGGAGGAAGAATCACTGACTTAAGGGAAGATTCTAGACTTACCTATTCACATTGGCCAAGCCAGAAACTCAGACCCATGCAGCAGAGGTAAAGTGGCAGTTATAGTTTTTGACCACTCTGTTCCCTAGTGCTCCCCATGGACCCAAATTGAAATTTATGTTTACATGTCATGTAGATTTGACATCATACACACACTCATGAAATCATATTTGACATAAAATAGTTGTTTTTTGCTACAGTTCAATTTATTTTTTTAAAATTCAAGCTATTCAAATGCAACAATCAGTTTCATGTTTTTACAGACTATAAAGCTATGCATGAATAGCCTATTATTCTAGAACATTGTTTTAATTGTCACAAGTTTACCATGTGTAAAACGAGAAATTTGAAATCAGCACCCATTGGTACCATGCATTTCTATAATAATCAAGTATTAACTTTATTCTAAACTGACAATATGTTATAGTGAACTCATAAAATGGGTTTAAAAAAAAGCAGAAATAATAAGCATTATGAAAAAGTGATGGATATAATTAAAAATACTAAAAGGGGCACAAAAATGCTTGTGGCTAAATGAAAACAAACTAGTCTGAAATACACTTGTATATTGACAACTTACATTTGAGTAGTACAATCCAAAATCCATTAAGTACTGTACATGTATTTAAAATATTCTATGAATTCAAGTATAGATCACATGTTAAAATAGCATATATCTGTCACATCCCATTAGAAAACACAACATATATAAAAAAGTTGTTAATCCCTGTTTGATTTACATTTGACTGTCACTAAACAATTTTCTACAATATTGTCACCAATAGCACATGGCTATTGTTGATTACATGGTACATGTACATGTACTTAAGTTGAACTAGATTTTGGTCAGCTGGAGACAGCTAACATCTTACCCAGGCTACCCAGGACATGAGGCTATTCATAGAGAAATGAGAACATTTGAAGAAATTAAAAAGTATAACAGACATCTTTGCAAGATACCCCATCTTTAGTTAACTTGATGGTCAGATATTAATGGTTTCAAAAGATTGGAAAATTAATTTGAGTTTTATGTCGCCATTGGTAGCAACCATAAACATAAATGTTTGCTGTGAAAAATAGAAACTTTCATAGTTCAATAAAGGTGTTCCAATCAATTTGTAATATGCAACAATCTATCTGATTTCATTGATTTTATGTAAGTTTGGTGCTGACATCCTTTGATAAAAGGTTCTTTGTTTTTATTGAAGATTGTATTTGGCTTTCTATGATGATGGGTGCACATATTATTGAAGTCACTTCTTAAGGACAGCTTTGGAGGACCAAACACATGCCTGTTTTTTATTGCAAAGGGCAACATCAAATTATTGTTAAACATTTATTGAGATTGTATTTGTTTTTATTTCTTAGTATTTATACAGAACGATCAATGCTTCAAAGGTAATCTGTTTTCTTTGAAGTTTCATCAAAACTATTTTTTTCTTTGTACATTTAAAAACGAAAGGAATTAGTTATCATTTTGTCCATTGTAGCAGTTTCTGTTACTGCCTTCAAAGGTTGGTCAATTGTATCTAGTCCTGGTAGCATGGCTTGGATAAACCAACAAGAAGATCTCCATTTCTTTTTTTTGTGACATTTCTGGAAGTGGAGTGATGAAGCCTTTGACACATGCATCAGAAAACTTAAAAAAAGGTCAACAAATGATGGATACATAGGTGTTCTGTTTTGATTGGCATTACTACAGAAAATGTGAGTGTTCTGAAGGACTTAATTCTATGAGTGGAAAGAAGATAAATTTCATTTAACATCCACATACACAGGGCAGTCTAAATAAATGTATTAATTACTTGTGAGTGGCAGGTCAACATTATTTTGTGGGAAAAATCCATTGTGATAGTGCCTTGTCTGGTTGATATCAGCTACCAGAAATGTAAAAAAAACCATAAACAGGGTGGAGATCTCATAGCAGGCAGTACTCAGGCGAGATATCAGAATAAGTGGATTATGATATAACAATGTACTGTTACAATAATTTGTCAGTATGTAAGCAAAGAATTTTTATATGTAACAATAGATTCCAGTGCATTTTATATCAGCTTAGTGGCTTTATTTCATGATACCTCAGAATTTCTCCAAATGAAACCCAAGATTGTTTATACAAGTTTAAACACCCAACAATGTCACCATTAATATTTTGTCCCCAATAAGGAAAAACAAATTACAGTTTGTGACATTGGTGAAGCCCAGATTAATCCCTGAAAAAACCTGTTACATGTTATTTTTTCATACTTTTAAGAAGAAAACTATTTTTTTGTGTAACAGAAAAAAACATGTATATGAAATTTATTGAGTCATGCCATGTTCCACTTATGTTAGAATTTGTATGTAATCTCTTTCCAAAAATGGTAATAAACTTTTAACATGTTATTTTCAAACTTTTATTTTGTGTATGAGAAAAATTGATGTATGTAAAATTTTGGGAGGCATGCCACTCTCAAGTTGTATCCAAATTTGTGATATAACAAAGCATATTAAATTGAAAAGAAGTATTTGTTATGGTTTTGACTATATGTTTACAGTATAGTGTAGACATTTGGTACTGTGAAATAGCTTTCCTTTTTTTCCTAAATTGGTGTATGTTGGTCAAAAATGTTAAGTTTAGCCATGTTCCTGCACCTTCACAGAACCTCAGAAACTGCCAGTGCAATCAAGAACATGTTTTATTTTTTGATAGAGGACTCTTTTGTTATAACTAAGTAACACATATACTGTTACAAATCAAGGTCTTAAACTTGATAATGGAAGGAAGCCAATTAATTAAAATCAACAAACAATATATTTCTATTGAATTCAGTGTGAAAATTTAAGAGATGTTTACAGTATTGTGAATTAAATCTCAAATAATCCTAAATCACCTATCAAAGATTCAAAGATAAAGAATTTTACAAATGAATTCCTGTTTGCTAATCACCAATAGTTTACAGCTATTACTCTCATAAAATTCATGTAAATATATTAAATTTTAGGATCCATCCTCATCATAAGAAATAATTTTTTTTTGAATTAATAACATAAAGTTAGATTTTCTCCCAAATGATTCACTAACAAAAAAACATTCATCACTGACACATTGAAAATTTTAAATTCTTCTCTGTGCATGATATCAACATTTGGCTATTATTTACTTAGAAAATGCATGCATTGCATTTTTATGAAGAATGACATAAATTGCTCTTTGGGGGAAATTCTGGCAAGGTTTTGACAAGTCAGTGCTAAACATAAATATGAGCAAAATGTTTCAAATGAAAATAGGTGTCAGATGTAATTAACCAACTATAATGGAAATACATAATTTAAATAATGTTGCAAAACAAAATTAAGATTTTTAAGTTTTATTATTGACTAGTATGCATATTGTGTGCAACTGCATGGTTTAGGATACAGCACTACCTGTTTATGTCGACATGCTCGGACCCAAGGAAAAATTGTTGACATAAAGCAGCTGTCAAGATAAGTGTTGGGGGAGTGTAAAAAAAAATGATGCAAGTTAATCCACAGGAGTTTACAGTTTTATCAATAAAGCATGACAAAATTTCTGATAATATAAAATCACCTTAACGGTATTATAATATTAAGGTGATCTCATGTCCTCAGAAATTTTGTTGTGCATTATTGATAAAACTGCAGACTGCTGTGGTTCAACTCACACAGAGGTGAGACGGCAGAGATCTGTAACCATGAGCACTTTATACCACCCTGCCACTGTACATGAAGACAAAACCAGTGTGAAAGACACTTGTATAATGACAAATTACATGTTGGTTAAAATCCACAATAAAATATTTCATCTGTTACATCTTGATATGAAAAGTGTTATGATATTCAATGTCAGCATTATCCCTGTTATTTACATGCTTCAAGTACATGTACTTGTACTTAAATTGGCCTATATTTTGGTCAGTCTGTTCCCATCTTATTGAGGCTACCAAGGGGATTGGGCTATTCATGGGGAAATGAAAACCAGTCAACAAGTTATATTTAAACAGTACTTGTATTTAGTTACAGAAGTCATCATGAAAAGTGCAAACAAGCAAACAAGAGATATGCAGCTGGTATGATTAATGAAGGCATAATATATATTGACACATGAAAATTTCTCTTATGATACAATATTGTAACAATGTCAGCTCAATACATTTAAATTTTTTCACAGACAGCTTTGTGAGATGCCCCACCCTCAGCTTCCCTTAACAGCATGATATTTAGTTTTCAGAGACTAAATTTAATCTTCGTTTACACTTGTGTTGGTAGCGATCTTAAATAAAAATAAAGTTAAAAATGAAACTTTCATAACACAATAAATCTATTTTAACCACTGATCAATTTGCAAAAATACCAGAATCAGATCAGATTTCATTTAAGTAGACATGACATGAAAGGACAGCTTTATAAGACCAAACAAAAGCCTGTTGTTTTTTTAATCTGATATAAAACTCAGTTCAGTACTGGCTGCTTGCCAACATAAACAATAAGTTGGTAAAAGTAAAGCCTGGCAGCAATATCAACTAATTGTTGAACAAAGAATGGGTAGGAATTGGCAGCTTGTCCACATAAATGATAAGACAAGAAAGGATTTGTTCAAGCTGGGACCAACATGTGCATTTATTTTTTTATCTGGATGTTGACATAAGCAGGACAATTTTGGTAGTAATAATAGACCAAGGGACCTGAACTTTGCTTTTTTGTTGAGATAGGTGGCTTGTCCACATAAGTGGGTAGGACTGTATATATTTTTCAGTAATAAGCATGATTGGAACTTTTTATATTTAATACATAAATATAATTACCATGACAGAGAAGAAAACATTCGATGGTTGTTTTCATTCATTAAAAACAATACTGGATAAGATCATATAATTAATTAAGGAAGAAAGATTGACATCTTTTGCCTATGTAAGTTTTATCTAGGTGGACCAGAATTGACTCTTACAGTACCTACTCTTTTTCTGAAACTTTGATATAAATCACTACACCAACCCTAAATTGCAATACATTGGTCTCCTTCATTAAACATCTGACCTGCTTTTTATGGCCAGAATCCATTGGCACTGATGAGTTTGTGATCAAATGTGCATAGCCATTTTAAGAAGTTTGGGGGCCTTAGGCACAAACTCTAGCCTTAAGAGTAACCAGAATTGGGTTTCAGTCTCTCAGAAACAGACATAGAGTATTGCATTGCATTTCCGTGTGCATGTGTGTCATTTTGTTAAATTTATTAATATAGTACTAACAGACACAAAAATTTTGTTTTTGGGCTGCCATGGGGCCTAGGCGCATGCCTCACTTGCCTGTGCCTTAAAACAGTGATGCAAATGTGTCCCATAGGCTGGTTTAAAAACTGTCAAATTTGCCTCTTAAAAGTAGCCACATAATGGCAGTTTATGGATAGAAATCTCAGAAATATATGTTGATATATAAATGTAACACATTCAATTAACATACATGTAAATTTTAAATGGCAATATGAAATATTAAAAATATTAGTTTTCCATTCATACTTTAGAGATATTACTCACATTTGTGTGATCCCTTTGTTGAAAGAACACCTTATAAGGTCAATTTCCAGGTGTAAAAAGGTGGCCTTATAAGAGGGAGACAAATGTACTGTGAAACAGTTTATTTTGTTGTGACCAATGTTACTGAGCTCATAGCGAGGCAGCTGTTAGTACCATTTTTATAGGTCTTTGGCTTGACTCAACTTAGGATAGAACCCACAACGTACTGCATCCAAGGAGGACGCTCTAACCAGTAGGCCACTAGAGTGGTCTGACTGTCAAATGTGCTGCTTTCAGGTGTGGAGAGTAGGTTTTCTATCATATAAGGAATCCAGCTTTTCTTCTCTAAATGGATGCCGAGGCTGTAAATAGGATGCTTAGCATTCTCTCCTCCTGTTACCTATTCTCCTAACATTAATTTACTTTGGAATTTATCTAAAGGAGAAAGCAAATTTGTTAATAAATTAATTTTTGTAACAATAATTACCTGATCTCCTTACATTAGTTTATAACACCACCACCCAAAAACCTTCTCACCATGTCAGTATCCTCATCGATAAATCAGGTGGCTTAAAACTAGCACCATGATGCATCAAGGGAGGTAATGGGTGACAGTTACCACCATTTTCCTCTATGATACATTTGGATAACTTTTGTCTTTTAGAAGGGCTGGATATTGGTGGGGAGGTGGGAAAGAGGTTTTTTCCTAACAATAATGTAATTGAGTAGTTTTTGAAAAAACTTAATTTATAGTTATGGTAAACTGTCTAATTTCAAAATAATGAGTTGTTTTGTAAATAAAACCAGCAAGTTTTCTGTTTGATTTTATTTTCATTCACTTTTATACCTTTTGTTTATGACCTCCTCATTACTCTCATTTGTATTTAAAGTCAGCTGTTTCATAATTCTCCTATTTATCTCTCCTTTTTTCATTCTATCATATTTTAATTCTACTCTATCATATATTCGCTTTTGAGCATTTTCGTCTATTTTTTTCATCCATTTCTTTGTGCATCCATTTTTATATAATACAGAGTGCTGAATAAAAAATTGAATTAGATTATTAATGGCAGTCTATACAAGAAGAAAAATGTCAGAAAAATTTTAAGGCATCAGATTAATATTCACAGTGAAATAAGTGTTGAAGATTATTTTGCATTTTTGTGGGGAAAATTTGTTTATGGAAATAGAGGATCATGGGAAATAACAATATGAAAGTCTTTTGTTGACATTGTGATCAAGTCAGAGGTCATTGCATATTTGCGCTTCACTGAATTTATAAATGCAGTGACTTGTACATATGCAAGCAAATTTTGACCAGACTTTGTATTTAGTTGCATGCTTCTGAACAAGTTGGTAGATAGCAATCTAACATTCATTTTAAGGTCAAAGATCTCAACTCTGGTATTTTTATTGAACTGGTTTGCAAGTATTGAAAGGATTTTTATCATTTAATGTGTATTTGGGAATATATCTGAAGAATAAATTGAATAATAATACCACTTAAGTACCTCTGTCTGATTGTTCTAACAAATAGATTTAACCAAAATTAGGATGCAGGTATCTTAGCATCACCTTATTGCATCTTGAGTGGGCCCATAAGACAGATGCCATTATTCCTCAGAAAGTAGAAAATCACAATATCTTGGTCATGTTAGGGGGACTAAACTTCATAAAATGTCTCCATGATAGCTTAATCATGGTACAGTTTTAAGGCAAGTTTAATGCCATCATTGCCAAGCAGAAAATAAAGAGGCCAATACAAATAGTTTTGCTACACATTTGAAAGACCACCCCTTCTGCCAAAAAACAATAGTCTCTCAGACAGGTCTTAACAATATAACCTATAAATCTATGCAAAGTGGACTTAATCTCTCGGGACAGGTCTTTTATAGCAGTGGTCTCTCAAGACAAGTTTAACTGTATGTTGTGAACATGCTAATTCAAATATTAGAAAATATTTTTGTTACCAATGTTGTTAGGTTGGAGTTTTTTATGAATATTACACCACCTACCAGTTAAAAAGAAGAAATGGTCTTCATTTCGACTCCTGTTGATTAATTGTGTACAGTACAGCATCAATCCCTTTGAAGGACTCTTGTTTTCTTATCTTTTGAAAAGTTTCTTTTGTCTGAATGACACCAGATGTTGTTTTCAGCAGATGTGTACAACTATATTTATTTTTTCCAGGCCCAGTCCATACAGCTGGATCTACAGATGAAAATACCTGATGTAGTTGTAAGGTAAAATATATTTTCTTTGAGTAAATTATTTTATTTTTACCTCAGTCTCCCAAAGTGTGTTCAACAAGATAAGTATCTATGATGTTATGTACTATTCTTTTTCAAGTGGTGCTACTTTTGTCTGTTACCGTAAGTTTACGAACTATAAAAATCTTCCATTTTTGATAAATTTTACACAGCTTGGCATATGTCGTTTTGAAGATAAGCAACAAACATAATTTTTTATTCATGTATTGGAGAATTACTAAAATGGAGTGTGCTGCCAAATATATTTGTTAATGGAATAAGAGATCAAGTCCTACTTATTCAATATTAACTAACGTAATTACTGTATCCAACATTGTTATTATCTAATTGGACACAATATTATTATTATTATTATTATTATTATTATTATTATTATTATTATTATTGTTATTATGACTTTATTTAAAGAGGGTAACTCAATTAGCTAAGAACTAATCTACCTTGAGACCCTCATTCAAAGGAATTTAATTATTTTTGCTGCATCTCTGAAGCCTTTGTATATACTGGGTTTGGAAAGAGGAATTAGAGTGGGCATTTCTAATCTCAACTGGAATACTATTCCAAAGCAAAGTTCCAGAGTATTGGAAACTTTTTTTTAAATAATTCCTTATTTGGTTTGGGAATTTTGTAATGTTTCATAGACATTGATCACAGGTGGGGAGTATTTCCAGGTAGCCTATACTTGAATAGTGATTGTAAATATTCATGAGCACTATTATTGGCTATCCTGTACATCAATTTGGCTTTTCTTAAACAGATTCGGTCTTTAATAGGTAGTATTTTTAACTTACCAGCTAAATTTTCCTTGCTTTCTTTCTGGATTGATATTAACTCAAAAGCTCTTTTTTTGAGATGTGCCAGCTTTGCTAAGTTTTTATCATTTGAATTACCTCATACTGTATTACAGTAGTCTAAATAGGGTTGTATGTAACTGTTATAAAATAGTTTTCTGTGCTTTTCTGGGAAAAAGTGTCTTATCCTCCTGAGAAGCCATAAACTTGAATTGACTTTTTTACTGATATGTTTGATATGTTCAGTTCATGTTAGGTTATTATTTACCAAAACACCAAGTAGACTATCGTGACAGACCATTTGCAACCTTTTATCCTTCCATGTCAGACATAATTCATCGCTATCAAGTTTTGTTCTTTTTTTCCGTGTGGAGATAAGTAATATTTTATTTTTACCAGTATTAACCACCATGCCATTGCATGTGCACCAGTTTTCTAGTTTGTTTAGGGCATTCTGTAAAGAAATTTTGAGTTCTTGTTTTGTGTTTTGGATGTCTGACAATATTGTGTCATCTGCATAGAGATCTGTAGATGATACCGAGTCTTTTAGTACAAGTGGTAGGTCATTAATAAATAAAATAAACAGTAATGGACCCAGAATTGAGCCTTATGGTACTCCACATCTAATTGTTTCAGGTTCAAACAGAACATTATTAATATAAACATGTTGTGTTCTCTCACTTAAGTATGAAGTAAACCATCTAACTGTGCTTTCATCACATTGGTAGATTTTCAGTTTCTTCAAAAGGATTTCATGATCCACCATGTCAAAAGCTTTCCTGAAATCTACAAATACAAAACCTATTATTCTACCTTGATCAAGTGCTTGAAGCCATTTATCAGTTAGGGAGATTAAGGCAGTCTCACATGAATGTTTCTGTCTAAAGCCTGATTGATTAGGGTATAACAGAAAGTGTTTGGTTAAATATGATATGAATGAATCACGGACATGCTTTTCAATCAATTTTGGTAGTATTGAGATTGGCTGGTAGTTATCAGCATCATCCTTAGGACCAGATTTGTGAATAGGAGTTACTTTTGCAGTTTTCCATATTTTGGGAACAGATGAGGATGCAATACTTAAATTGATTATGAATGTTAAGCTATCTACAATAGCAGAGGCAGAAGATTTAATGAGTCGTGGACCAATCTGATCAAGTCCTGTAGCTTTCTTAGTATCAAGTTCACTGAGATATTTCTTAAAAAGTTTTTTGAGACTGGTGGGATTGAGAAACATACCTCCTTAGAGCTTTTGCTGCTGCAGAACTTTTTCAGTTCAATAAAGTTGTTTTCAATCACTGGTTCTTTTAACTTTGTGGTAATGTTGGTGAAAAAATCATTGAAAACATTTGCAATGTCATTGTCATCAGTGACTATGGTGTCATTTACCAGAAGTGAGTGGATTTTATTTATCTGATCTTTGTGTGTTCCTCCAGTAAGTTCTTTGAACTTTCCAAATGCAGTTTTTGTCGCTCTTTTTGTTTTCAAGCAATGATTGATAATAATTTTGTTTAGCTTTTTTGATCATATTTGTTATTTTATTTCTCCATACTTTATATTGTGCATGGTTTCCCATAGCCTTAAATTGGTCTCTTGTTTTCAGAGCATCAAGGATTTCAGTTGTAAGCCAATTAGGTTAGATTTCATTCTTTATTCAATGTACTTTCAGTGGTGCATGCTTAGAGACTACATCCATAAATAAGCCAGTCCACACCCTCAGAGCTTCATCTATGTAATCCAAATTTTGGATCATCTTCCATGGAGCTTTATATAGGTCTTTGAGAAATTGTTCTTCATTAAAATTTTTGAATGATCTGTAAGTGATAGTTTTGTTTGTATTTTTCTTATTTCTCTTGCATTTAACCTTCCTTGTCAAAAAAGTAGGATAGTGGTCACTAAGACCAACTATTGGTATGTTAACACAAGTTACATTGTCTGGTAGGTTGGTATAAATGTGATCAATAAGAGTGCTTGATGTTTCTGTTACCCTAGTGGGGTCATTTACCATCTGTACTAGGCCTAATGTTTCAAAAAATTCTGTCCAGTTCTTCCTTTTTTGAGTATTGAGAAGGTCCTTATTTATATCACCAAGTATATATGTTTCTTTCTCCTGTGCAAGAACATTTTCAATTTGTTTCAAAAAGTTATCATTCCAAATTGCTTTGGAGGAAGGTGGCCTATAAATGAAACCAACTAGAAACGATTTTGCATTATTTTGATAAATTTCCACCCAAATACTCTCAATTTCTTGTCACTCCAAGTCAAGTCGCCTTTCTGCATTTACCTCTTCCCTAATGTATACAACAAGACTTCCCCCAGCTGTCTCTCTGTCCCAGCGTAATGGTTTATTGTAGCATTGACAATGAAATAGATCATCATTGTGGTTAGCATTTAGTTTAGTTTCAGCGAGTCCTAAAACAGCTATATTATTTTTCTTGGAAGATAACATTAACTTAATTTGGTCTATTTTTCCAACTATACACTGTACATTTAAGTGACCTACGTAAAACCTTTTGCATTTATTTTCATATCAATTATATGTTTGTCATGCACTGGATTACCCCCGTAGATTTTCTCCATACTACTTTTATCATTCTTACATTCTATTTCCATACTTAAATGTTCATATATATTAGCATCTTCAAAGTCACATACAGACCCTGAAAATCCATTGACATTTACATTTACAACAGTGTCCATTGGATATTTAGAGTCAAGAGTCTCTCTAGGTAAATTTTGATTTGTTATGGATAAAGCATTGGCATTGTCCTCTTTGCCAACATCCTAGTATGTATAATACATTGATTGACAGAGTCTTTGTTTTACACAATATACACATTTCAGTTAGCACATCCTGATCTTTTTTGGGTTAGAACATGGTATATGTGAATGTCTGAATTCCATTGTGTAAAATAGACCACTGGTATATGTATATGTCTGAATAACATTGTGTAAAATAGACCACTGGTATATGTAGATGTCTGAATTCCATTGTGTAAAATAGACCACTGGTATATGTATATGTCTGAATTCCATTGTGTAAAATAGACCACTGGTGTATGTATATGTCTAAATTCGATTGTGTAAAATAGACCACTGGTATATATGTATATGTCTGAATTCCATTGTGCAAAATAGACCACTGGTATATGTAGATGTCTGAATTCCATTGTGTAAAATAGACCACTGGTGTATATATATGTCTGAATTCTATTGTGTAAAATAGACCACTGGTATATATGTCAGAATTCCATTGTGTAAAATAGACCACTGGTGTATGTATATGTCTGAATTCTCTTGTGCAAAATAGACCCCTGGTATATGTATATGTCTGAATTCCATTGTGTAAAATAGACCACTGGTGTATGTATATGTCTGAATTCCATTGTTTAAAATAGACCACTGGTATATGTATATGTCTGAATTCTGTTGTGTAAAATAGACCACTGGTGTATGTATATGTCTGAATTCCATTGTGTAAAATAGACCACTGGTATATGTATATGTCTGAATTCCATTGTGTCTCATGGCAGGGAGATGGCTACTAAAATTATGATTTTCACACATCATATGCCTGGTGTTCATTTTTCCAGCTTAATTTGGGGATTACCTCAGTCAAAAATGTTTTTTTGTGTTGTCCCATTATCTGTAACTGTTGTATCAAAGTAAAATACATCATTTATATCTTTTTGTGGCATGACATGCAAAGATAACCCCTCTCTTTCCTCAATGTAACAGGAAGCATCCCTCTAAGAATTTCTTGGTTGTTAGTTTATGTAAACATTAGACTGGCTTAAGAAAAATTGATGATGTTTTGACAACCATTCCTTGTTTTCATTAAAAGTTTCCATGATCGTTGTGGAATTATGAGAAGTTGCAGCTTCACCTTCTTTGTTAGACATAGAGGATTTTTCCAGAGGTTGCAGTTCATGATATGTAACTTTTCTTTTTCAGGAATTTTCACAGAGGCAGTCATGCAGCATGTATGGTATATCCCCATGTTGATATCATACAGAGCATGCATGATACTATGTTCTCAAAGCTCTTCTATTCCTAACTACAGTGCCAATTTAAAGCTTTTCCTGTTGTATACCTATTGACTTTACCATCACCAAGCTCTGAAAGTTACACTTTCAAGATTTTCCTAGTATCCTGAGATGGGAAAATGATACCATTTTGTTTCCTGAATTTTATCTCCTTCACAGTAAAAAATGAGTATAAAAAATGATTGAGTAGATTTCACTTGACTAAAGTTGTTTAGATGCAGATACAAAGATCATGGCCTGTTTGTAGAGTCCATGTCTGATGCATTGCTCAGAAACTCTATCCAAAACCTAAACAAACTGTTGATCCTGTCACATAAAAGCCAGTAATTGCTACATGCAAAATGTATTGAATGAGAAGTGAGAGATTTGTGTTAAGGCAGTTTTATATAATTGTATATTACTTGTGACACTGGCAACCTTTTCAGAGGAAAAGTTATTTTTGAGCATGTTTATAAATATTTTATGCAGTTCGTATTCTCTTTCTAAAAACCTTGATGTATATTGTTGCAAATAGGGCAAATTTATTATTTTGCTCATGGGAACCTTTAGTGGCATATATTGAATAAAAATACATATTTACAACTATATAATTACATACAGGCCAACCATTATGTAATTGATGTAATCAGTACTCTTTTTTTATCACTTAACGACATCATATGCTCACCTTTATATGCAAGACACTGTTTTGGTACATAAAAAATTCAATGCAGTAAACATTGTTTGTAATTTTTATTATCATCTGTTTAATCCCACACAATATATGAATTTAATAATGTTCTAAAGAGCAAAGAATAAGAGTGCATTGTAGACCTGCATGTATTGTCCTTATTTTCCATTAATAACAGCTATGTATTTATCATTTTCCAAGAAAAATGATGGGTTTCTTCAATTTGAAAATTTGCTTCAAAGATTCATTATATTTAGATAGCAGACTAGTTTTTAATTATAATGGCATTTTTGTACCTCTAAATCCTTGTGTTTTGGTGGGGGGTGGGTAAGACTGTAAATATATTGTCTAATGGCACATAAACTCATTCCAGGCTATACAGTGCTGGGTAAGTTTAGGCATACTAAACAGTGATAAAGACAAATGTGGCAGACTTTTAAAAATACAGAATCAGCATTGTAACAAAGAAATAATGGCATTTTTTTCAAACACTCTCAGCTGGATATCATGGGATGAATCATGGAAAAAAATTGCCCCAGCTAGTTGCCTCTTAAGCAGTACCGCACTGAAATACAAAAATATTGTGGATCAGTTTTTTGTGGATATACTTTTTTCAAAGTTGTACAAAACTTTTACTGGTTCATTTGTGTTTAAACATTGTGTATTTGTCTATAAGAAACAAAAGGGGGTCGGGTGACATGTTCTCACAATATTTTCTGAAGCCCTCCCCATGCAGTGTAAATAATGGGTGGGACACATCTGCAGCATAATGCCCCTGTGCTAGACATCACTATAAATTGCCACACTGCAGACATCATATTAATATGACTAAAGTCCAAATCCCAACAAATCCATTTATGTATAATTTCCAACTCGATTGTCACCACATATCTGTAACATTGTCATCTTCACCAAACCAAATGAAAGTGTTCATTGTAAATGAGGAGCCTGCTCAGTATTTTTTTTGCTGAAAGAGTCCATTTATATTAAAGGTAAACTCCCTGCTGTCCGTATCCAATGTATGCAATATTTAAGTCTAATATTTCCAAAAAAAAAAAACCGCTCCGGTGGCCTAGTGGTTAGAGTGTCCGCCTTGGATGCAGGAGGTCATGGGTTCGATCCACGGTCGAGTCATACCAAAGACTTACAAAAATGGTACTAATAGCTGCCTCACTTGACGCTCAGCATTAAGAGGTTTGTGTTAGGACTGGTCGGCCTGGTGTCAAAATAATGTGACTGGGTGGGACATCATGCTACATGTCTGCGGCATGATGCCCCAGTGCTAGACATCACTATAAACTGCCACACTGCAGACATCGTAGTGATGTGACTGAAAAATTGTTAAAGCTACGTTAAAAAAAATCACAAACACCAATCACAAACACCACAAAAAAAACAAATTAAAAAGGGATAAACATGCCCTTACATCTCAGTGATACAGAAACTTATGGAATTATCTGGAGCTTAAAGCACTATCAACTTTACCTCTCCTGTTTTGTGAACAACACATACTCCTAGACACAAATTTCTCAATTGTAGGACTGAGTTATGTACCCAATTTGTAAACCTTAATTTTGGTATCTCAGGTTGTCTTAGGTTGAATCAGTCATGGTGTCCACATGCTAGGAACTAATTATAAAAATAAAAACCCTTGCTGTCTTCTGCTGTGCCTGACGGAATTTTTATAAAACCAAACAAACACAAAATATAAATATATAATAAAAAGAACTTCACTCATAAAGCAAGTTATGGTCTCTTTAACTTTGAAAACATACCATACAACACAGTTTGACCCACACCCACACAAAGTCATGTTATTAAAGGTCCTATTTATCACAAAAGACTCTTCACTTTCTTATAATTTGCCAAATCCATCTGTCAATTGTACAGACCCATTATCTATCATCGAAATGTGCAGGCAGATCTGAGTCTGTGCAGTTTGAAATAATCAGTATAAAAACCAAGATATACCCTTAGCTGCTTTTGCATTACATTATGGCAGTTGGACTAATCTGTGAGTATATATTATAGTTATTCCATAAACTACAAAAAGGTTAAGCAGTAAAAGTATTTGGATGCATTAAACATGTGCTTAACATTACATTGTGACTTCATTTATAATCTCAAAATGAGATGATGTATAATAATGTAAAGTAATAGGTCAGCAGAAATTATATGTAATAGATCATTGTTTTTGCCTAGCCCTTTTAAAGAGTCATTGTGGCTTAATGGTTGAATTGTAAAACATACAACCAGAGGTGTATGAGTTCAGCTGTTGCCGTTGTATCAGTCCAGGTCAGCTGTTGAGGTCTGCTCAAGTGCAAGACGCTTTACTTGGTCTTATCATGATACAACCAGAATTAACAAATTAATTCTGTTTATCAAAAGCATTCAGCCTGTTGTTTATTATAAATTCTAATGCGTTGTCCAATCTTGTATCCCACATTTAAAAAAATGTTCTGTAATGATTTCACTTGTGCAGAGTTCACATAAAAGTGTGTCATCTTTAAGATTGACACTTTCCATGTTTATTTATTATGTAAATTCGATTTGTGCCAAAATTAGTTATTTTTTCTTGAGTTGCATGACATTTGAAATATGAGACAAAATTAATTTTTTTATTATTAAAATGGTTAGTTTGTCAAATGAAAAGCAAGACACAATGGTTATAAATACAAATGAGTGTGCAAGGTCATCTGATTTTTAGCATTTTGAAGTTACTGTTTTCACATCCTTTCAAGTGCCATGCTGTTAGCTCCTTTCATTATTAGTAAGAATAAATCTCCATCTTGGTCATGGGTTCGAACCCCGGCTGAGTCATACCAAAGACTTTAGAAAATTGTACCAACAGTTGCCTCGCTTGGTGCTCAGCATTAAGAGCTTAGTGTTAGGACTGGTCGGCCTGGTGTCAGGATAATGTGACTGGGTGGGGCATCATGCTAAATGTCTGCAGCAAAATGCCCCAGTGCTAGACATTACTATGAAATGTCACACTGCAGACATCATAGCAATATAACTAAAAAAATTGTAAAGCTATGTTAAAAATCTGAATCATAAACACCATCTTGGCTTGACATTTAGTCCAGAATTCATCTGGTTTCTTTTAAATTTATATTTCAACTGATATTTAAATTTGCAATATGCAGAGTTGGTATGTTTTGCAAATTATCTTTTGATTTCATGTCTATATTGTTTTGTATATCACGCATGTGGAAAATCTCATTAGAGTCAATGTTGAATTGTTGTTTCAAATCATGGCAACTAGAAATAAACATTATCTTGGATTTGGCAATTATATAACTGAGGGAATAAATCAAGTGGCACTTACCAAAATAAAGGTAGTGGTTGTAATCAAAGCTTTATGTTGAGTGTTCCAATAAATATCTTTTAGGTGGTTAAGTATTTGAAGACATGCCTTTCATTCCTGACACATTTAATTCTGGAAATAAAGTTGAATGAATGGAATTGTCTTTGTAAAGAAACACCATTCACTGGTAACTTGCTCCTCTATTTAGGTATTTTGTATTGGTCTTCTAGTTAGCAAGTTTGTATCAGTACCAAATAGGGGAAAATAAATTTGTCATTTTTGAAATTTAAATTTAAGTGTAGATGATACTGAAGTATGTTGCAAAGTGAAGTGTGGAGAGGAGAAAGAGGAAGACAATTTTGTACTTATATATCTTGCCACATATCATGAAATGACCAATATTAAAGTACATATCAATCCTTATTACTTTCAATGACACTAAAGACAGCAGGTACATAGCAAGCCTCATTACTGTCAAGGACAAGACAATAGATGCAAGATGCAAAGGCAGCAATGTTTGATGATGAGTCAGCATTATTTGTAGGGGGCCCCGAGTGGTCTTAAGCACTGTCCATTACAGATCACTGCCATCTCACCTGTCTGTATGGGTTTGAGTCTAGGATTCGGTGAATGCAAATATGTGAGAAAGCTTGCCAGTAGCTTCTCGTGGGATGGTGGTTCTTTCCAGTGATTTCCTGGTTTCTTCCTCCGCCATTAATACTGGCTGCCATGTGCTGAAAAATGGCGTTAAGCCCCACAATAACAACAGCATTATTTGTACTAGTTGTAAAAACCCTAATATAAACTTGCTTTCTGTCAAAGTTTTTCAGTTTTTTGAGAGTAAGGTGTTTACATATCTACTAAATGTGGCCATATTTGATGTCATATCTGAATCATTTACGCAAACATAATGGTCTTCATACTGGAATGGTTTCTTTTGGTCACCAGCAGTGTAGCATATGTTTGATATGAGGTACTATTTTTAGTAACAGTGGCCATCAGTAATGGCACATTGGAATCATTTGTACAAAAGTGTAGAGCCATCACACTAGGGAGCTATTCTAACAAGTTAGATATTCTCTGATGAATGATTTCGAGAAGTTACTTTTGTCTTTTTTTTAAACTGACCATATTTGAAGGTGGATTGGCATCATTTATACAAACCTGAGCTTTCATGCCATGAAATATTCAGTCAAATTTGGTGTAATTAAGAAATGTTTTCAATATAGTATTTATGCTTTTCTGCTTTTTGAATTGGTCGCAAAGACGTGACTGCCAATATGATCATTTTACAAGCTTTAAAGGCCTCCAGGCTGATATCTATCATAGGCAATAATGTGAAATGGTCATCTGTTGTTAATTGTCTGTCTGTCTATTTGCATAAGTTTGTTATAACTAATCAGCTTGGAAGACTGCCTTAAAACTTTGTTATAGCTACTCTTAAATTGATGGTCATATCAACATAATTTGTCCTAAATGAAAATAGTGACATCAAGTGACAAATATGGATTCCATGGTGGTCATCTTAAAAATGTTGCTAATAAATGGTTTCAGAACAAAACAGTTAAAGAGAAGAAATGGTTTTATGTTGATTAAAATAATTTTGTTTTGGTCAGTAGATCTTGTCCCATTGAGGGACTCGATTTCAGAAGTAATTTGAAGATTTTTATATTTTAGAATGCAGCCTGCTGATCAGCATGCTTTGCAGAGATTGAAACAGTCGTTATGTTAGGATGCTCTTTGACAAATTTGGTCACATTTAATTTAATGTATTAACTTTCCAGCTCATCTGGCCTTTTGCCAGATGAGTTTATGGTATGGCTTTTTGTGTCATGTGCTTTTGTCCATCCATCAACACTTTTAAACATACATGGGTAACTTCCTCCAGGGCACAGACCAGATAATTGATTTTAAACCATGCCATGGGACGGATCCAGTCCATATTTTGCCTAACCTTTGATGTAAATAATGGATAAAACCATGCCATGGGATGGATCCAGTCCAAATTTTGCCTACCCTATGATGTAAATAATGGATAAAACCATGCCATGGGACGGATCCAGTCCATATTCTGCCTACCCTATGATGTAAATAATGGATAAAACCATGCCATGGGACGGATCCAGTCCATATTTTGCTTAACCTATGATGTAAATAATGGATAAAACCATCCATGGGACAGATCCAATCCATATTTTGCCTAACCTATGATGTAAATAGTGGATAAAACCATGCCATGGGCCGGATCCAGACCATATTTTGCCTACCCTATGATGTAAAAAATGGATAAAACCATGCCTTTGGCCGGATCCAGTTCATATTTAGCCTACCCCTGCTTTAATTTCTGATCCAATTTTCAGTCAGATATTGTTTATATCAGTAAGCTTATATACAGATATCATCAGAGGCCATATTTCCATATATACTCACTCATAAAACGAGTCCAAATGCAAAGATCCAAATCTACAGTCACACAGTGTACCAGCTGATCTGGATCTATGCAGTTTGTTATCAGTAGACCAAGCAAAATAGACCCTGATCTGCAGGTGGAATGTGTCGCAGCAGATCAGGATCTTTGTTGTTTGCATTGTGACTCGACTTATAAGAAAGTAAATACTGTATGTGGAATATGAACCAGCTTTTAGTTATAAATCTGGGGCTAGTGCCCAGGAGCTGGTAAAGATCCATAAATTCTTTTGTCCCAGATACCTTAGCATGACATAAAGCCTGAGTAGGTGTAGTGTATAAACTAATACAAAGATATTATTTTGGGACAAATATTAAAGGAAATAATTTTATAATAAACACCTGAACTTTCAAATTTTTATTTTAATTCAATAATGAAAGATAAAAAACATATTCCTTTGCACAGAGAATACTTGGAGAACCTGAGTATTTGCATTCCAAGCTGCACATAAGGAGTCATTCACATTCTTTAGCTACATGTAAGTTACTTGGTCTATGACATTGAAACATGTAGAAATGGATATAAAAATGAATAACACACAACCAAAAATGACAAGAAGCAATTTTGAGCATATTTTTACATCTGTATAAGTAAAATGATAAAATATTTATACAATCTTTCATATCCAATGACATTACGTGAAGAACAGCACTTGAATGGCTGTATGTTGCAAATATTAATAAGCTGCCATAATACTTTATTGAAACAAATCAGCATTTTGTCTGTTAATTCCTCCCAAAAACAAAAAATTCTGTGCCAGGTGGAAAGAGATGAATATTTGAAGCAAGATAATGAAGGGTCAACAACTGAAATTTGTCTAAAAATATTATTATAGTCTGGATGGTATAAAGGTAAGAAAGTTTCAAGTTTAAAGTAATGTAACCTTTAGTCAGATTTTCTTGTTTAAAGATTGAACCCTACTATTCCAGAATGTAAAAACAGAATCTGTATAGACTGAACTCGTAGCACTGTCCACAATTGGGACACCACATTTTATTAAACACGTGTTAACTCCTATACAAATTTCTTTTCTCCATTGACTATATTACCCAATCACATTTATGACAGAATATACGAAAGAGGATGAAAATACACATCTGACTTTGGTAAACCACCAGGAGACTTAACAGCAATCCTTGTGTAACAGGGATGACCAATTATCCTAAGAAAGGCAGCAAAACTGAGGTATTACTATGAAATATAGCCATGCAACCACTGTAAAAGTGGAAACATATTCAGTTTTCTTAACACAAGTTATGCAGGCCGCTACAAGGTCAGACTCTGCAAGGCTAATTTCTACAAGTAACAAAAAGCTGAATCTTCTTGACCTTGGAAAACCAAGGAAGAAATTTCAGAATTTGCTTCTTACTTGTTTGTAGAAGTAACTGCCACAAAAATGTTTACCAGATCTTGCCATGACTGAAGGGCATTTGTTACAGCTTACATATAAATGCATCAGTCAGTACCCTCCTCCAAATGCCACTGGCTGTAGGAAAGAAAACAGCTGGTCAATCTTGCAAAGTGACATCCATACAGGCCTTAACCTTTGGCTGTGCAGATTTCAATGTAACACCTACATAAACTACAATTCCAATTCTAACAAGGATGACAGAATTACTTTACCTAAACCAATGTCTTAATATAGTGATTGATATGACCAGAAACAGTATGCCAATAAATTAAAAGCCATTCAAAGGGGTCCTGAATTTAAAGCCTATATGAAGGTCTACCATCACAATGAAAAGCCCAAGAAGTTGCATAAATTCTCACAGGGACCAACAGTAAATATTAATTTTGCCATACAATGTCTGTGCTATTAAATTATACAAACAGTTAATTTTTTCATACAATACTCTTTACCAAAGAAACATGAACATTTAAAACTATATCATGAAAATATAAAAACATTTTGATTAATCCCACCGTCAACAAAAATAATGCTTTTTATTATAGAAGCCAATTAAAATATTGAGAAAAGTGTCTTGAGCTTTGATTAAACCTTGTTGGAAGCACTTGGTTAAAATCCTGTAAAATTCTGGATTATAAATACCTGTCTGAAAGTGTCTATTTGAAAAGTGTTTTTTGTAATTAAAATATGGGCAAATCATTTTGGTGTGAGTCAAATTATTTCCTCTGTCCTTTCTTTAAACAAACTGTGTTACATGCTGTTAAAGTTTAATGATATGTTTTATGTTAAATCTTTGCAAATTAGTTCTGTTATAATTTTCACTGTTGACAAGCACATATAAAATGTTATAATTCGACAAACACAAATTTCATATTTAATTATATATGCTTACCAACCAGATTTAACATACACACACACATACAAACATACATATACACCTACATACAATATACACACACACACACACACACACACACACATTCATGTGATATCCGAAAATGCTATATTTACCCAACATGTCTGACAATAATTATATTCCATACATTTGTTTAGTCAGTATGTTTTAACAAATGTTTAAACTCTATTTTACAAAGAAATAGTCAAAAAAGGTGTGAAAAGTTTATCTCCTGGATTTATCAAAACCCTATTATTGAACAACTGGCCCAGGGTGTCCTTTTTAGAGTTTAGTTCAGTCCATGACACCATTTTTAGCCTCCAAGAACTGTTTGAGGACCTGATCAAATTAAACATTACTGTAGGACTTGATTGGAAATGCCTGTCAATTAAGTATTTGGATACATTACTGTAGGACTTGATTGGAAATGCCTGTCAATTAAGTATTTGGATTTATTACTGTAGGACTTGATTGGAAATGCCTGTCAATTAAGTATTTGGATTCATTACTGTAGGACTTGATTGGAAATGCCTGTCAATTAAGTATTTGGATTCATTACTGTAGGACTTGATTGGAAATGCCTGTCAATTAAGTATTTGGATTGTATAGGTAATAAATCTGTTGTCAATTAACTCCCTTTTAAAAGCAGTACAATAGAGAAATATATTGTTATTAGCTCAAATTTTATAGCAGTTTTCTTAAATGTTTTCTAATCAATATATATTTTAAGAAGAAACTTGTCTGGCATGAAATTATAAGACTAACAATGGAGCAATAGCAAACAGGAAGACAAATATCACACATTTTCCACTACATCTAATAAATAGAGGATCTCAAATGGACAACAATATTAAATTTATGAAATGAGTTTAATAATGTCCAGCTTTTGTGAGCCATGGCTCACAAAAGCTGGACATTTGACGAGTTTCATAAATTTAATATCAAATCATTACCCATTTGAAATTCTTTTAATCAGAAGTTTTTACTTCAGTTGAAATTATTTAGATAGAAAGGAGAATGAATAATTTCATTCATTCTAACAGACACTGCATCTTTCATTTGTTGTGTGTAAAAAATAATCCCAACAAATTTGAATTTGAAATAGTAAAAGTTAATTATACTTTCTTGCAAACTATAAATCAAAGATCATGCATCCATCCGAATAAACAGCACATTTAACAAACAACAAAATCATTTTTCAACACAGAATGTCAAATAGGTGTGATGTCACATTGTGTAATATAGTACCAGTTAGAGTGGGCCTACACAACACAATTGATGTTTACGCTGGAATGTCACTTCAGAAAAACATTACATTGCTGCGATATTTGTGTGAAAGGAAAATTACTTGATGCAGAAATTCCCATATTTACTATAAAGTATTTATTACAGGATATTACCTGTATTTGATTTGGAATAGCAGACTTTATATACGATGTAAAAAATTTTTTTCTGAGCTGGATTTGCATCAAATACTTACTGTGCAAATATGGTTGTATAAAGTTAGATTAGTTGTGATCAGAGGCGAGTTTATTCACTACTGTCAGTTAACATTTAAACCACATTTGAATATTATTGGATGGATTCTATGTTATAGACATACCATCTACCTCCACCTCAGCAACCAACTCAGCAATATCCTTAGTTTTAATTATTATTCTTGTTCTTGTCTTTGAGTTTTATACCATTTTCATATGATGATATTGTTATACATGACAACAAACTCATGTGAGGGTGAACATGCCATATTCAGACAAACATGTCCATTTTCCCCTTTCATGACTCACTCGAAAATTGGCCACCAAAATGTTCATTGAAAACCAAACATTCCAGACAGCAGGGTTAAAAAGGTTATCCCATGATCACAGCCAACCAGTGATGAGAATACTGCACAATAATTTCACTTGCTTACTTGGACCAATCAGAATCACATAAAGTGATATGTAACATGTCGTCATATAAAAAAATATAAAACTGCACATACTATAGGAAAACTATACCAACTATGTGATAATTGAGTGTATCAAAATTTTCTATTTTGCTTCAGTTTGTTATAATGTCTTTAGAGGTTTTGTATTTAATTTTCGAAATATCTTCCTGCCACATCAATTTTTAGAAAAACAATTTCCTAGATGCACCAAAATAATTTATATATACACACACACATACAAACACACACATAATGTACATGCTTTATAAAAAAAGAATCTATTTCACTTGCAGGCTTCTTCATATGAGGTATAACCAAATTCTTGCAAACTTTCTTCAAAAATAAAATCTAAATAAAATTTTAATTTACACATTCCTTGAAAAGTTTTGCCTCTACAAAATATCACTTCTTTAGTTAAGTCCTTTCCATTATAAAGAAATTTCAGATAGAAATTCTTCTTAGTGTTGGGGTACTGTATATATGAATACAACTCTATCACTACTCTCGATGCAAAACCTGGCCATTTTCCATCAAAAATACTAAGTGAATGCAGAAGTGGTGTCAATGTATAGTCATGGCCAGAATAGAGAACAAATTTTGAAGTTTTCTTTCCTTGTTTAACATCTGAAAATCTGTGTGCTATCTCCAATAGCACTGGGTGCATTTCTAAGCGACAAGATTTCCTATAATTTTCATCATATCTTGCCTTTGCTGTTGTTTCTGCATTTTGTAGTTTCCATAAAGCATCAATTAAAGGGACTGACAGACATTTGTTTTCATCATTGCAATGCAATGGATGCCTATGACACAATTGTGTCATTAAAACATCAAGAATTACACCTATTTTTGGCAGCTGGCTTGGTCTAACCTTGAAGATTTCTGCCAATTCTGCTTCTATATTACCATATTCAGTATTATTGGTATGAAATAAGCGAGAAAAATTATCTTTAGCTTTCAGTCGATCCTTTGCTTTGCAAGTACATACTGCAATCTTAGCCTTCTGTGCAGAGCAAAACCGCAGATTATCTGATGGTTCAAAGTTCAACAAAGTAAGATCAAATTCCGGTAAGAATCCATACATAAAAGCAATCATGCTTTGATATGTCCTTGAGTATTCTGTTGTTCGAACATAAACTTGTGTAATAATAGATTTATTTTGATCAAATAAAGTTGATTGGTTCAAATATTTTTGACTCAGAAAGTAACCATTCTTCAAATGCTGTAAAGCACCTACACCAGTTAGCAGTGACCCACCATCACATAATGGTCTCTCTGGAAAGAGTGACCAGTTCTGAAATCGCTTTGCTTTTGTCTGCGTTCCATAGTATTTGTTCATTGTGGGAAGAAATTCATGAAATTTTTTGTTATTTCCAGCCAATGTGTGATCAAACATGCATCTTATTGGAGGTGGTTTATAACCCTTAATAGAATGCATAGGGGCTCTTTCTCCATGTCGAATAAACACATGCACCTGTACTAGCTTAAATTCTGCAGGACTTTGACCTGAAAAAATAAAAACAAATATGTATTTCTCGGCAAGAAAAACTTGTTTCAAAGTTCAATAAAGTTATTTAAACTTAGTTGAAATATCCCCAATATACCAACCGCTGATTTTTACAACATGCCCATACTTTGTACTGTCATATGGTATGGTACTTGTTTGTGTGATATAGTGATGATACTGTATGTCTAAACTTTATCTTGCCATAAATTATGGTACTATATGCCTAAATTTTATACAGTTTAACTGATATGGTAACAGTACTCTAGATTTTATAGTAGTAATTATATGATATGATAAAAGTACTATATCTAGTGTTTTTTCTACCCATGTGGCATGCGTTAAATATATGTATGCAAACTGTTCTGATTTGATGCACAAAGGTCAACAGTACATAAATTGATGCACCCCAATTTTATGTGTTGCTGATTAACACAAAAAAAAGGTTTGCTCTCACCACTTTTTTGGCTAGATTACAACTCTCCCAAACACGGAAAATATAGTGCATCATTAGTTACTTATGCTTATGTTATCATAATACATACGGTTACAAGTGATTGTGTAGCCTGGAGCTGATTTTATGTGACCTGTAACTGTCACATCATTTGTAGCAACAGGATGTTAGAACTGTATGATCACCACACACAAGAAAGAGGAAGAAAATAAACACATGATTTTAAAGTGATTCTCATGAGAAACTATTATTTTATGTGCATTCTTATCATGCAACAAAGCAACAATTTCCAGTCGCTCAATTCTTCCAAGATACTGTCAGCTTTCGACTTAAAATGGTGTCCAATGCAAAAAAATTAAAATAGATCTGAAACAAACAAACATTATCATTTGGACCTTGTTTGTACAACTGACCATGGATAATAGTATTGAACCAGTGGAGCCTTCATCCTTTGAAGATGAGGTACCAGTTACTCGTAAGAGAAAATGTAAAATTTTGTGCAGCAATAGATGAAAAGATACAGCTGGCTATGCTTTCAAAAAGTCGAGCGAAGAATGTGGCAGTGAAGATGCCTTTATATTTTGCCATATATGTAGAGAAGCTAAAAAAAACATGACCAAATGTGCAAAAAAAAAAAACTTTCAAAACAGTACAGTGGCAAGGCATGCTTGGTTACAAGAACACAAAGTGCTGACTAAAGGTCCACAACACCAGGGAGATTTTAATCCAGCTTTACAAAACAAGACATAGCAATGACAGTGCTACTTAAGTGTGTCCATTGGCTGAGTGTAAAAGACATGCCTTTTTTAAAAAATATAAATCTCTTCCTAATTTAATGCATGATTTAACAGCTTAAGAAATTGATGCCCTTAGCACTTTGAAGAATTCCATGTTCAGTATAACTTGGCTACTACCAGTTCAGAGGTATTGGAGAGCCAATACCTGCAATGTGACCTGAAACCTTCATCATTTGTGACAGCAATGGCAGATGAAAGCACTGACATATCCAACAATAAACGGCTTGTCAAATGAGCTCAGATTATTTTTAATGACATGAAACCATCAACATGAATTTTAACAAATACAGAATGCTCAGATGCTTCTGGCAAGGGAATTGTCTTATTGGTTTTAGTCATATTATGTAACTAATATTTTTGTTGTGTATTTAAACAATATACTTATTTTGAAAATATATTGAAGTCTGATCATTGGTTGAATAGGACTTATAGGTTTGCATTTTGGCTCACTGTTTTTTGCCTTGATGAGTCAAATGACTTTCTTGAAGAAATTTGTAGATAAAACACTGCATATCCCTACATTTCATACTCTGATATGGTAACAGAACTATATCCCTACATTTTATACTGTGATTTGGTAATAGTACTATATCCCTACATTTTATTCTGTGATATGGTAACAGTACTATATCCCTACATTTTATACTATGATATGGTAACAGTACTATATCCCTAGATTTTATACTGTGATATGGTAACAGTACTATATCCCTACATTTTATGCTCTGATATGGTAACAGAACTATATCCCTACATTTTATACTGTGATTTGGTAATAGCACTATATCCCTACATTTTATGCTGTGATATAGTAACAGTAGTATATCCCTACATTTTATACTGTGATATGGTAACAGTACTATATCCCTACATTTTATACTGTGATATGGTAACAGAACTATATCCCTACATTTTATACTGTGATTTGGTAACAGTAGTATATCCCTACATTTTATACTGTGATATGGTAACAGTACTATATCCCTACATTTTATACTGTGATTTGGTAACAGTACTATATCCTTACATTTTCTTTTGTGATATGGTAACAGTAGTATATCCCTATACTTTATGCTGTGATATGGTTAACAGTACTATATCCCTACACTTTATACTGTGATATGGTAACAGTAAAATATTCCTACATTTTATACTGTGATTTGGTAACAGTACTATATCTCTACATTTTATACTGTGATATGGTAACAGTACTATATCCCTACACTTTATGCTGTGATATGGTAACAGAACTATATCCCTACATTTTATACTGTGATATGGTAACAGTACTATATCCCTACATTTTATACTGTGAAATGGTAACAGTACTAAATCACTACATTTTATACTGTGATAGGGTAACAATACTATATCCCTACATTTTATACTGTGATATGGTAACAGTTCCATATCCCTACATTTTATACTATGATTGATATGGTAACAGTTCTATATCCCTACATTTTATACTGTGAAATGGTAACAGTACTAAATCACTACATTTTATACTGTGATAGGGTAACAGTACTATATCCCTACATTTTATACTGTGATATGGTAACAGTTCCATATCCCTACATTTTATACTATGATTGATATGGTAACAGTTCTATATCCCTACATTTTATACTGTGATATGGTAACAGTACAATATTCCAACATTTTATACTATGATATGGTAACAGTTCTATATCCCTACATTTTATCCTGTGATATGGTAACAGTACTATATCCCTACACTTTATACTATGATATAGTAACAGTACTATATCCCTACATTTTATACTGTGATATGGTAACAGTAGTATATCCCTACATTTTATACTATGATATGGTAACAGTACTATATCCGTACACTTTATACTGTGATATGGTAACAGTACTATATCCCTACATTTTATACTATGATATGGTAATAGTACTTTATTCCTACACTTTATACTGTGATATGGTAACAGTACTATATCCTTACATTTTATACTATGATATGGTAACAGTACTATATCCCTACATTTTATACTGTGATATGGTAATGCTACTGTATACTGTGAGGTGTTAACAGAACTATATGCCAACACTTGATATTACTTGTATCATTTTCAGTTTGAATTTTTCAATGCAGGATTATATTATATATTTTATTAATGTTTATGTGTTCACAGATACCTGTGTGTGTGTGTGTGTTCCAGGCTTGATTTTTTTACTTCTAAAATCATTTAGTTAGTATCAAGCCATATTCTTCACTTCATGTTGTATATAGTGTAAATTTTGTACATAACAGATAGAAGGCCTTAATGTAAATTAGCTCTGTAACTAAGTTATCTTTTCTAAATAGAGTATATTATTATTATTATTATTATTATTATTATTATTATTATTATTATTATTATTGTTATTATTATTGTTGTTATTATTGTTATCATTATTATTATCATTATTATTATTAATATTATTATTATTATTATTATTATTATTATTATTATTATTATTATTATTAGAAGGTAATGACACCATATGCCTCAATTTTATACTATGATATGGTAATAACATTATATGCCTACATTTTATACTATGATATGGTAATGACACTATATGCCTACATTTTATACTATATCATAATAACACTATATTGCCTACATTTTATACTATGGTGTGGTAATAACACTATATGCCTACATTTTATTCTTGTTATGGTCTTACTCACTAAACAAAATCTTTGATAGGATGGTCTAAATACTGAGATTTTTTATATGGTCTTACTCACTACTGAGTAAAGTTCTTGATCTAGTCTTACTCAGTATTGATTTTGTTTTTCTTTTCTCATCTTTCCTAAGCAGAATTTACAGGTAGCAGCAATGCATTGAAAGGAAATTAAATTCATGATTAGGTATCTTGTACTAACATCATCATTAATTACAGTGACTATAAGTGACATGTATACCATTTCTTCATTTGACTCATCTTCTATTTCTTCTTTTTTCATGTGTTCTTTAAATTCCTTAAATGAACTATGACCTTATTTGCTGAAGGGCAGGATCTGTGTGTTTACTAGTTCATTACATATACCTTTGAAAAATAATGCTATAACCAGTCAGTAGCCTTTTAGTATACCCTTTGAATTTATCAATTTGAGAATACAGTAGTCTTTCATAATTATTTGTTTAGTTTTATTTTTGTGCCAATACACATGTTATTAAAGTATTCACTGACAACAACCAAAATTTGTGATTATTTTACTGAGAACAACATGCTCTTTCTGAAAGGCTCAGTTTCACATGCTATGTTATTCCATTTTGATCATCATAACTTCCTGTATAAGTGAAAACAAAATCAGCATGTCATGGAGAAAAACCAAATCTGACCATACCCAGCCATTGGTTACAAAGTCAGTTCAGGCTGGAAAATATAATCCTTTAACCATATCTACTCAACTGTATGTGGAAACATTCTATATGTGTACTCACTGCCACAAGCAGTTCAGTTCCAGTAAAATAAAGACCTTCATTTAGTACCACTGTGTGGTTCAAATTAACATTGACCTGCCACACAGCAAATAGCATAAGCTTATAGCATCAGTATAACACCCCTTATGATCATAACAAATATTGAAAATTAAACTAAGTACTTTTTTTAGTTAAGGTGACTTTATTTTTCCATTAAATTTTGAAGAGCTACATTATGCAACTGAATAATGGGGAAGAAAATAAGATCCTAGCAGTGGATATGATCAGCATGGTGTAGTGCTAGTAAAATAAGACCCTGGCAGTGGATATAATCAGCATGGTGTAGTGCTATAGTAAAATAAGACCCTAGCAGTGGATATGATCAGCATGGTGTAGTGCTATAGTAAAATAAGATCCTAGCAGTTGATATGATCAGCATGGTGTAGTGCATTACTAAAATAAGATCCTAGCAGTGGATATGATCAGCATGGTGTAGTGCTATAGTAAAATAAGATCCTAGCAGTGGATATGATCAGCATGGTGTAGTGCTAGTAAAATGAGATCCTAGCAGTGTATATGATCAGCATGGTGTAGTGCTAGTAAAATGAGATCCTAGCAGTGGATATAATCAGCATGGTGTAGTGCTATAGTAAAATAAAATCCTAGCAGTGGATATGATCAGCATGGTGTAGTGCTAGTAAAATGAGATCCTAGCAGTGGATATGATCAGCATGGTGTAGTGATAGTAAAATAAGATCCTAGCAGTGTATATGATCAGCATGGTGTAGTGCTAGTAAAATGAGATCCTAGCAGTGTATATGATCAGCATGGTGTAGTGCTAGTAAAATGAGATCCTAGCAGTGTATATGATCAGCATGGTGTAGTGCTAGTAAAATGAGATCCTAGCAGTGGATATAATCAGCATGGTGTAGTGCTAGTAAAATAAGATCCTAGCAGTGGATATGATCAGCATGGTGTAGTGCTAGTAAAATAAGATCCTAGCAGTGGATATGATCAGCATGGTGTAGTGCTAGTAAAATGAGATCCTAGCAGTGGATATGATCAGCATGGTGTAGTGCTATAGTAAAATAAGATCCTAGCAGTGGATATGATCAGCATGGTGTAGTGCTATAGTAAAATAAGATCCTAGCAGTGGATATGATCAGCATGGTGTAGTGCTAGTAAAATAAGATCCTAGCAGTGGATATGATCAGCATGGTGTAGTGCTAGGAAAATGACTTTGGGGAAAATACTATGTGGCTGAATACACAGTGGTGTTCATCAGATCAAGCACATAAGTGACAATTTATTTTGCAAGAGAATAAGGAAGGACCATTCAGCAACTGAAAAAAGGTAAAAAAAAGAAAACAAAGAAGGAAAAAAAAATGGCTTGGTAGGATGAAAGATAGAGAAAGGCATGGGACTAGAATAGTATGACAAGCGACATCCATATGGCCTATATCAAACACTAAATGTGGTGTACAATTAAAATTGTTATACATAAATGTTCTTCCTTGTTTGTGTCACAGTGACCATGACCTTGAACATCTGTCCCCCCCTATTATAAGTATGTTTCTTTCTTATCCCATGTAAAAAACCATTAATAATGTTTGGTCAAGATTATAATGTGGTCTAGAACTGTATGTGCCTGCTACAATTTTCTTATATGCCTTTCTATGACTTCGACCTCATATATATATATATATATATATATATATATATATATATATATATATATATATATATATATATATATATATATATTCCCAAATATAAAGAATTCATTCTTACCTCAAGTGCAAGCCTTCTACAAAATTTAATAAATGATCTTACTCTAGAACAAATGCTATTGTGCAGAAACCATTTTTCTTTGAGTCACAATAATCATGACATTTGATACCAAATATATGCTTCTTTCTTACCTTTAAACTCATGCCATCCAGAAACTTTACTCTTGTTATGTGGTCTAGAAATTAAAGTGTTTTCCTGGAAACAATATTTCTTCTTTAAATGACAGAGATCTTAATCATTTTTACCCTAAAAATGAATAGGCTTCTTTTGTTCCTGATTTTTAAAAATCCTCAAATTATGCTTAAGATTAATGATCTATAATAAACATTTCATGAAAAAAAAAACATATTTAATCTTTTTAAGAGAGTAACCTTGACCTTCATTACCCCCAGATGCAACTATGCACAAATGGTCAAGGTACATGATCTGGAAATAAAGTTATTGTGCAACAACAATTTGTCATCTCCAAGTCACAGTGACCTTGACATTTCAAACTAAAATGAACAGTCCTCTTCCTATCCCTATGCTAGTCATCCAGAAAATCTTGGTAAATATTTATCATGCAGAACTCAAGTTCTTGTGATAATAAAAAACGAAAACACTGCTGCACAGAGACCTTGACCTTGAACAAATTTGCTCCCCAAAATTATATGCAACCACTAAATGCAAGCCTTCCACAAAGCATGGAAAATATTCATAATCTAGTGCTAAAGTTATTGTGTGATCAAATCGATTGTAAGATGGATGAACCATACAATTAGTATGTGCTTCACCATAAATAAGACATATATATACAAGCAAATGGATGGATGGCAAACAAGAAAAGTAACTCTGTATTACGTACTTGATGAGACATCAAAAATATAAACATACAACAATGGAGATTGAAAAATGCCACATGATCTTGCTATCTACCAATGAAAGCAAGACAATGAAAACAGTATGAAAACCGATTACCATACAGTAGATATTTTTAGTACGATCATTAATTTAACAGTCTCAGATGGAGATTGTGAAAATAAATCCAGACAAAATGTATCATTCACATCTTTTGGATAAAATTTTTATGCTAACGAATAGAAACTATCTGCTATGAAATATCTGGACTGATAAGATGACAGATTTTTTGTCTCTACGAATTTTTTGTCTGGATAACAAATAAAAATTGTAAACAGAATTAAGTACATCTTTAGGATACTATGTTACTCTGTGATCATAGTCATGAGAAATGGTGTCTATGTGATCACAGTTTTCAGTAATGGTGTCTGTATGATCATACAGTCCTGGAAAATGGAGTCTGCATGACTACACATTCCTGAGTAAAGGTTTATATGTGTGATGAATGTTATACTGCACTGCATGTGGCAGAGACCTTCAGATCCAGTTACAGGAAGATGGGATGGGTTACAGTACTCCACCACTCGCTTCAGCTCATGTGGATTTTTGACTGGTTTCTTTGTCTCCTTCAGCTCATGTGGATTTTTGACTGGTTTCCTTGTCTCCTTCATCTCATGAACATGACTGTTTTCTTTACCTTCCACACTGTCAACTTCATCTCCTGGGTACTTCAGTCCCAGAATGAATGCTTCTTTAGTCTCATTCTTATCAGCAGAGAGCTTCAAGTCTGAGGAAAAAAACACATCATTACTAATGTTTCTCTAGTGGGTTGTCATAGCAAATCCTCACACATAAAAATTATAACATATAACCCTCTCTTCCTTCCACATTCTCTCAACAACCTATTGGTGGGGTGGGTGGGTGTTATAATGACCCAAGGGTCATAATTCAAAATCCTTTACATAATTATATTATCTGGTATCTTTCTTTATTTACAAAGTTTAGTTCCCACCCACCCCAAAAGTAAATGATTTTCAAGAATGTACATTTGATCTTTGACCCCTTCCAAATGATTTAATGGGTGCGGCTGTCCCCATACCTACACAAAAGTTACGGGATAGCATGTAAAGTATCAAGCATCATTGATCTAGACATGTGATGAATGGACTTTTTAAGCCATTTTCTATGAACAATCTTAAATTTTATCATGGTACTTTCAAAACTCTGACTTGCATAATTCTTCAACTTCTACAATCCTAATGTTTTAAATTTTCATACTCAAGTCAGATTCGAAGCTTTGATAGATCAGTCTATGCCAACAGTCTGATTATTGTAACCAAACTTTTAACTACATCGGATTTGGATAAATTAATAAGTGTATATAAAAATATAGATCTTTTTTATGAAAGTGTCTATTTTAAATAACATAAAACATTCATGGTTTTGGGAAGTTGCATTATTTTCCCACATCCCATTAACTGCCTGAAATGCTGGCTGGCTTTCCATGTTCAATACATGCAGAGTAGATGTTGCTTACTTAAAAACAAAAATTTTAATTTTTTACACACTTTTTTTTCACCCCTTTTGACCACAAAATTCTGACTCTTGGCATGCACAGGTCCAAGCATAAAATTTCATTTATTTAGCTAGTTTTAATGGGATCATCTCTGTAGATTCTTTTAAACTGACATGAATTTCGTTAAAATTCATCAAAAAGTACAAGTGCTACAAATCCTGAAGGCTGTTTTTAATTAGATGTGATACCTTTCTACACATAAGTTTTTTTGATACTGAATGTTATAGGACACAGATGATATCATAAAAATCAATATAAGATGTTCTTTATTGGTTGAATGTTTTACAAGATTAGAACTGTAAAATTTGTGTTTATGAAGTTGTAAAGTGATATGGTTGACACATGTTAATTGAAAGACTAAACAATGCACAGCTGGTAAATGTAGTATCAAAGGCAACTATGTTTTGAATCACTATACATTTTCAGGTCCCTGAATGATTGGAAAAAATACTGGATTTTGCTGTTTGTACTTTCAATTATGGTGGCCAATTCTACATAAGAGATACACATTTTTCCAAAATACATGTAGTTGTATTCAAGCAATTTAAAAAAAAAAAAAATCAAACTATTTATAGGGCTGTAATGATTCAAGGCGAAGGAGCCACTTTGGTCCAAAAGTATGTATTCCAGGTGTCCATATAAGAGTGTTGGTATATACCATACAATCGGATCAACTACCGTGGTTGGTACATCGAAATGACAATTTACTTCCATTGTTTGGCACTACATCACCTATTTGAGTAGATGTGTCGTCAAACACCCAAAAGCGATACTCTTTGCAATACTGTGGACGCTGCTACTCTGGATGATTAGTGTACAGCTTGCAAAACTGTGAAAGGTGAGCGTTAAATGGATATTTGCAAGAATCAACTTGTCACCGTCACATTTTAAAAATTGGAAAGTAACATATAAATAAATTTATAGTGATGTTCTTACATGTATACAGTGACCCAAGGACAGCAAAAACTAATATGACTATAAACAGATGTTTCACTCGTTTATGCATCTCTTTCAAATTCATGTGCGTGTTTGATTCATTAAAACTGTCAATATAACATTATATCGCAGAAATTCGAGATTTCATTCAGTCACCCTGATTGAAAAAATATTTTATGCACATACTATTCATTAAATTTATAATCTAAATGACAGTTTGAAAAATATAATAATAACTTATACGTATTCTTAAAACTTCTTTTCTTAAAGAAAACATGAAGCACTCCGAGTATTAACTTAAGGTTTTGTAAAGTCACTTGATTCTATGTTGGTGTCATGTCTTTGTTTATTCTTGGAAAGTAGAATAGTTTGCATTGGCTGTGACAAAACTGCTTATCAGTATATGAAAAAAGTTAGTCAATACTGTCAGTTATTGTGACATTTCATTTAGCTGCCAAGTTGAGAATATTGTTTTTCTCTTAAAACTAAACTTATCAAACGCGTCCTCCCCCCCCTTCCCGTATGTATGCAATACTTTGCTAGATTGGCAGTGGTTTAATCGGTCCCGGAAAGTCGTCATAGCAGCTGATGGTCTGGGTTATTCCACTATGAAAACAGCTGGTTAAATAGACGAAGAATTGAATTCAGTTAAGATCAGAGTGTAAAATAATGCCTTCGCCACCTAGTTAAGTGAGTTACGAATCGAGTGCCGACAAATTTAGACATATATCTGTTCTTCCTATAGTTTGGCAAAATTTTAGAAACGCGTTTTCATCATCATCATCATCATCATCATCATCATCTGATTACCAGGTGGCAATCAGGTTTCCATACAATTCGTTCATGCGAAAAGCTGGTAAAAATTATTGACTGGAATTTTATTATATGACCTACATACAGCTTTTGATAATGTTAATTACAACGTATTATTACACATATTATCAGCATATAAGGATGCAATCCCCCTTTACAATGAATTTCATCCTATGTCAATATCAAATTAAAAGCTGTGAGTGAGAGCGTTACTGTCTCTGATTTTAATAACATTTCTACTGTAATTCCATAGGGATCAATTATAGGTCCTCCTTTACTACTCTATTGTTTTAAAACTAAGTTTCAGGAAAGAGCGAAAGCGAACAAGTTTTGCAAAATTGAAAAGAAAAATATCCTTAGTATATGTGAAAATTTAGAAAGGAACTACAGTGACGTGAATTAAATCCAAGATAGAACTAAAATTTATATCACAAGTCCAAAAATATATTGTAATCTGAATAAATTCCAGTGGTTTCCGATTGAATTTCAATCATGAATGTACTGATGTACAAATAGCCTGGAATGTAGGGATGAAATAACAGTATCCATGCATCACATTGATATAATCTATCATGTCCTTGAGTGAATTTACAATCATCTCCCAAAACAATGATTTGGTCTGAAAAGTATTAATAAGCACTTTGTAATTCCAGTGAATAAATTAAATAGGTAAATCATCTCAAATATTAACTGAAACAAAACTTAAATTGATTTTATTGATAAGGTTAATGTTTGAAGATATGGAATGAAGAATTTCTGTTTTACTGTTGCCTTATATAGAAACCTAAGTCGCAATATAAGGAACACGATGAGGGTCAAAAGTTCATTTCTAGAACCTTCTAAGTTATCAACAATATCAGTTATATTACTAACACTTTAGCTAAGAACATGGCAAATAGCAGATACAACAGGAATTCCATAAAGGAATACCAACGTCATGAATTCCAACTTAGGTAAACATATTTGCCAATAAATAATAATATATCATCTACAATATTAAACAAAATATAGCTATGTAATATGTTGTTTATAAAAAAAGCACAAAAACAAGACATTAGTCGGGTAGACCCGACTTCTACCTCAATTATGACCAAGGTCAATAACATAATACAAATTAAATATACATAGCACATACTCATGGAGTAAAGACATCACAAATGTACAAAACACATCTTTTTCATATTATATATAAATGATTTTCCAAAGTGTTTCTAACATTTTCCAGCATCTATGAATGCAGCTGACCCATCGTAAAACGTAAATGATACAAATTTAGTTTGTATTAAGAGCAAACGAAATGAAGTTTTATAATGGATTTTTAAGTGGATGTATGACAATTAACTTTGCTTAGGTTTGCATAAAACAGGCTTCTCAGTATAACGAGAAGCTAAATACATAGAATCATATTGAATAGTAAATGGTCATTTTAAAATACTCATTACTAAAGTAGATAAGAAAACAGGATTTTTAGAAAGAATTAGACGTTTTATGTCGGATCAACTGACCCGAAGAGTGTACAATACATTTGTTTTCCACATTTTATCTGCTGCCATATGGTGTGATGAGAACCCGGAAATTCTTTGATCTGAAGACTATAACATTTACAAATAAGAGGATCCGGTGTGATCTTTAAATACAAGATAGTTTTACACCCACATCATCTCTTTCATCAGTCTTAGATGATGCCAGATGACGAATATATTATCATTTTAGAGAAGCTGTTCTTACTTTCAAGATATTAAATAATTGAGTATTTTAAGTTTATAAGGAGCATGAGTATAAGGAATACATGGTTGAATACAAGCAGTAATTTATATATACCAAAAGTTAAGACGGAGTATTTTGTTTTGTTTATGCATGCAGTTTTATGAAAAGTTTGTAGCATGATATTAAAGAAGCACCAATGGATTCAGCTGTTAAGAAACCATACCACTGTAAGTACTATAACGATGTATTGTTATGACTGCATACCATATGTAAATGGTAGATGTGATATACATTTGTGATAGCACTATGTTAACTATGTATAATTTGTATTATGTTTTATTTGTTTTCTTGTATGTAGTTGGTATTAACCTTGTAGACTTTCAAATAAGAAAAGAAATTAAATTAATTACATATACGTGTATGTTTGTTGTATATTTGTTTTAATTGCAAATTCGTCATGTAAACTAGCTATTTACAAATTGCGCCATCCTTTGCAAATGAATCTTCTTCTTCTTCTTCTTCTTCTTCTTCTTCTTCTTCTTCTTCTTCTTCTTCTTCTTCTTCTTCTTCTTATTATTATTATTATTATTATTATTATTATTATTATTATTATTATTATTTATGTTGTAGTTGTTGTTGTTGAGGATGATAGTGATTAAGAAACTATGTCTTAGGATATATTTGAATGTAATTCATGTTCCATATTTTATAGGATATGATGATATTATTTGCCACTTGGAGATCAGATATATTTAAGGTTTTCGAATACCCTCAGATTAAAAATCTGCTGGATCATTGGTTATAACCATATTTGCGACAAAGGGCAAAGCGGCTACGAATCAAGTCATAAATGATGCCATTCATTAAGAGACAGTTGTTATTGTTGTTGTTGCTATTCTAGGGTTAAACGTCATTTTTCAGCATAAGATAGGCTATACATGGCGTCCATTAAAAATGGTGGAAGAAGAACCCAGGAAAATCCCGGTAAGAACCACCGACCCGCGAGAGGCTACTGGCAAGCTTTCTCGCGTACTCATATTGGCCGACGCCCGAGATTCGATCACACGCAGACAGAAGTGAGATGGCAGTGGTCCCAAAATTAAGCGCTTTAGACCATTAGGCCACACGCCGCCGACCCCCAAACAACCCCCATTAATAGACAGAAAATCAGTCCAGATAACATATTGTTGAAATTATAAGCAAATGGTAGTGCAAAAGACCCTAAAATTATTGATTTAAAATTTATGTTTGAATGTCAATCAAAACATGGACAACAACAATAGCAACAACAGCACACATACACAAAATGCGAACCATAACCAGCATTCATGAAAGAATCTCCAAGATTAGCTTCTTTAGAACTGCATCCACTATACATGCAAAAAGTAATATAAATAATAAAGCAAAATACACAGAGAGAGAGAGAGAGAGAGAGAGAGAGAGAGAGAGAGAGAGAGAGAGAGAGAGAGAGAGAGAGAGAGAGAGAGAGAGAGAGAGAGAGAGAGAGATTCACTAACAGTGCATTTTTTTGGGGGGGGGTAACTCCCTACAAAATTACTAAATAAATCTGGATTTATCGTATCTCTCTGCTCCTTTCCGCTTTTAAGTTTTCGCTCGAGCTTAACATAGTTGGATTTGTATTGCATTTACAGATATACTATGCATTGTATGTTATTGACATGATTTTACTGGCTTAACACTGGCACTCAGAGGCACATAATACCGAAAATAAGAGGATGATGCAAGAGATATTTAGATAGATTAATCTCCTGGTCATGGCCGCTGTCAGAATTTATGGGCCCTAGGATCAAATTTCCAGTAGGTACATTTGAATTACGATTTTTTTTTCTTCTTCTTCGGCGGTGAGACCCCTGACCGTTGTTGGCACCCAAAAATTTGTTCTAGTTGTCCTACCCTGTCCATTACCCTGACAGCAATGAACAACACAAAACAAAAACAAAAGAAGCCGATACATTTTTCAAGATAATGCAATCGATCGATCGATTGATCAATCAATCAATCAATCAATCAAATATTACCGACTATAATCTACATGAGTGTGACACAACTAGTGCGCAATTTCAATTCACAGAGGTGTCAGTTATCATACAAAATAAGTCTTTTTTTTCATAAACCAATGACCTATTAATCTTTCAAGGTTTGCCAAAATTCCATGGAAGTCGTTGTTTTATTCATAAATGTTTATTTGTCTCTTCCTTTGTGTGTGGATCTTTCTGATAAGAAACTGATGAAAGATAACATTTTCATCGTGTTTTTAATTAAAATATCGTTCACTCCGTCATGTGTTCATTTCCAAGATAATCACTGAAGAGGGAAACAATTAGCATTTAATCAGTACTGTATTTTGTTCTCGTTTCTCTTACCCCCAAATATAACAACTTGTTCTTTTTGGGGGGGGGTTGGGGGGTGAGGAGGTGATGGTGGGGTTTGGTGGTTTGGGGTTCTTCAACATTTTTCTAACGGGTCAAAATCAAACAGTTAAGAGCTTCAGTACTTACATAAAAAAAGCATAATCACGAGCCATAGTACAAAGCAAGCACGGCTCTTTCTTTCTCTTAGTGCATACAGTATTACGCATGTCCATCTAAATCTACGGCAGATGGCAGCAGAACACAACGTGAATGGTCTCAGCATCTGAAAAAAAATCTGACACTGTAAATACTATATACTGGAAGAAATGTGCCAGAGACACACACTTAAATGCAACTGTAATTACTATGTACGTGAAGAAATATATCGGAGTCACAAATTTAAATGTAACGTGATTCTTCAGTAGCATGTATTATTAGCAATACATAAACATGGCCCGAAAAATGTTGACCCACTTACCAGCCTGCCCGCCCTAACACCAACCCTGTTAAGAGAAAACAAAATATAGAGGGTTTCTATTTTAAGCGCAGCTAAGAAAATTTTCAGGTGCTCACAAAGGAATTGACCAATTTTGTGCATTGTTTTTAAAGGACATTATTTTGTGTTTCATATCAATGGGAATGTCATGCATATCTAAACCGCGAGCTTAAATTTTGTCCATGATTGAGGATTTTACTTTAATATAATATTCATTTGTAAATAGCATGTTTACATATATGACTACTATTTATGATTGTAGATGGTAAACAAGATATTTACTAATTAAGTTCAAGGTATAACTTTGTTTATGAATTCATGAATTATTCCTTTAGAAAGTATCAGTTTTCTAAAATATTCTGTTGCGTCATAGGCCAGGTGACAATTTGTACTTAAGTAGAGGTTAGGTAAGCAATTATTCATTTATCTTTTATATCATTCTTTGAGAATCAATGGTCAGAGCATGTAGCTGTATTCTTATTTAAATATTTCATTAGAATTACTAAAGTAAGCATTGACTGTATTAATACACTTTTTTGGGACGTTTGCCGATTCATTCTAAGACATTCTGGATTATATAATTGTGATGCATCAAGACGTTCAAAACTAATGGAATTCATTCAGAACATTTTATACTTTTGCCGATTCATTCCAAGAAATTCTGGATTATATAATTTTGATACATCAAGTCGTTCAAGACTAATGGAATTCATTCGGAACATTTTAAATGTTTGGACCAGTGATAAAAACTAGGATTATTTGAGATTTAACTCAAAATACTGTACGTGTCTTATAATTTTTCACTTTATACTCTAGGTAAAATCTCTTGTTGCATATCAGATGATGAAATTTGTAGATTAAATAGGTTGACTAAGTATAAAAATCGTGAATATTTAAATGTGTTGTTTAATTTTTTTAGATCTTTTATTAAATTGTTATTCATCACATTTTTAATTTTTGTATATTATCAACAAAGATAGTCGGTATTGCTGACTGGGGGCTCCGATGAATAAATACATCTATTTAAGAAATTTAAATTGTAAGTCCTCCTAAAACATATGCATAATTACCACAAGAAACAACGTTACAATATGTATGTATGTATGTATGTATGTATGTATGTATGTATGTATGTATGTATGTATGTATGTATGTATGTATGTATGTATGTATGTATGTATGTATGTATGTATGTATGTATGTATGTATGTATGTATGTATGTATGTATGTATGTTCATTTCGTATACATACCATTAAAAAATCCAAAAAAGACTGAAAATGATGGAAGACTGAAGTCTTCAGGTTTTGTATCTTGAAACAATGCTCGACCTGGAACGTCAGCATTATAGTCCAATTCACATATGTTGTTATTGACCAGTCTGCAGTCAATGCCAATGGTTGAGCAAAGGTGTCGCTGCTAGTGAATAATTTAATGGGGTGTCTGGAATGGACATTAAATATCTACGTGTAACTTCGATCAATTCAATATTGCTTACAAACTTTGTTACTGTACTAAGTACAACAACAACAAACGCATTTAAAACCCATGTATGTATGTATGTATGTATGTATGTATGTATGTATGTATGTATGTATGTATGTATGTATGTATGTATGTATGTATGTATGTATGTATGTATGTATGTATGTATGTATGTATGTATGTATGTATGTATGACTTGATATCCTCTTCAACAGAGATTACATCAGGTTAATCAAATTCAGGATAAAATACAAGACCATTGAACACAACAGAGATTAAAAGTGACAAATATAAATAGTACTTTGTTAACATACTGACAAACCAATCATGTCGTTACATGCAATCATACAAATAAGTAGTCAGGAATAACTAGCATTTAGCTTGGGATGGCATTGATCAACGTCTATATTATTACGTGATTAACATGAACATTAACTTTGAAACAGTAGAGACAAGGAAATGTAAAGCTTGTACAAGTGGCAACAATATGTGTTTCATACTACATGACAAGTATAAACATGCATGTATATTTGTATGCATGTGTGCGTGCGTGCGTGCGTGTATGTATGACTGACTGAATTGACTTTATTACTTCTACATCCTGTTAATAAAAATGCGGTTTATGCAAGAACATGAAAGACAACAACAAACACAGAAGAACTGCAGGAGACATATTGCTCAACTAAAAGCCTTTACAAGATTAAACATTAATACAATCATTTAATTACATCTAAGATATTTTGGAACTAACTATTCTTACGCGTAAAAATGACTCCAACCTTCTTTATTTATTTGCCTGGAACTCTATTAATGTCATAGCGAGTGTCGTTACATTTTTAATGTAAACACCCACACTTGTCATTCTGTCTTTCTGTGTGTTCAGGTTTTGAAACCAGAGGTCGCGAGCTCAAAAGTCGCGGCGGAATCACAATTATTGCGATACTATGTATGTATGTATGTATGTATGTATGTATGTATGTATGTATGTATGTATGTATGTATGTATGTATGTATGTATGTATGTATGTATGTATGTATGTATGTATGTATGTATGTATGTATGTATGTATGTATGTATGTATGTATGTATGTATGTATGTATGTATGTATGTATGTATGTATGTATGTATGAATGTATGTGAATGTATGTATGAAACTGTTTCATTACTCGCTGAGATGGTTGGCATTTTCCTGGAATCTCCACAACTATAATCAGGTCTTTTATACAAGATATCTTCAACCTAAGGAAAGGAGTCGGGATTAGTTTGCACATGGATTCGTCCACCTTCTGAAAGATGCTGGAAATAAGAGGAGTGGAGAAAGGCACTCATTGAAGCAATTCCAGTCTGAGAGGGCGTCAACTGAAGGGACTAACAGATCTAGGCACTGAACTTTGTTAGCTTTCTATTCCATCTCATCGCAAATAAGTTCATACTGAACACAGAGGATGGATCAACCATTCTGAAATTATAAGTGTATTCTGTCTCATTAAAGAGTCGATTTGATGATTAAGCCTGCCTTAGTTGTGACAGACTTGAATGTGGATTTGCCGACGATGAAGCCAGCTAAGAAAATCCCAAACAAGAACACATATTTTGGTTTGGTTCGTTCTTGCCGTCCGAGATAATTGACGAAAGCAGACTTATTGGAAAGATCCGAACGCCCTTTTCTAATAGTGCATGAAGATCTGAACGCCCTTTCCTAATAGTGCATGAAGATCCGACGCCCTTTCCTAATAGTGCATGAAGATCCGACGCCCTTTCCTAATAGTGCATGAAGATCTGAACGCCCTTTCCTAATAGTGCATGAAGATCCGACGCCCTTTCCTAATAGTGCATGAAGATCCGACGCCCTTTCCTAATAGTGCATGAAGATCCGACGCCCTTTCCTAATAGTAGCATCATGCTACTTTCGAAAAGCCTTCTCTTTAAATTTCATCTCCTGTGGACTGCACATGAAGGAACCAGACTTTATTCACATTTAGGAAGGAGGGCTGGACATGTGCATCTTAGCTAGGTGTACTGAACTGGCGTCTGTTCAAATGAGAATTTCAGGAGGTTGATTCCGAAGTGGAAGGCCTGCTGTAAGTCAGGAGGGGTCCTCCCATATGGTTCGAGATTACCTCGTGTAATTGAAACTTTGGCAATTTGGTCTGGCTGGTCACGTTTCGGCTGCTGTTGAGATAGAATGATCATCAGTAGAGGTCTCACATACAAGCGTAAACAAGATCCACGACAGCAGTGAGAAGAGAGAAGAATTCTTAGGCTGATGCGGTAGGAAGACATCAAAATAGACAACCTTCATGACATGTTCCTGAGGAAGACATTCTTACCTAGCGAGGTCGTGAATTCTATGTTCAGAAAAAAGGAAAGAATAATGTCAAATTTGTTCTTTTTAATAATGAATCCTAGGCAAAATCACAAAGATAAAAGAAATTTCAAGTCCTTGTAGAATATCGTTGCTCACTTTTTAATTTTGGAGAATTCGATGTAAACAATGTCGATGTTTTCGTGACGTGTGAGTTTTGAACTAGTTAACAGTTTTCCTGAAAGCGATTGTTATGAATTTTCAGAAAGACCTGTGAATTCAAATATAAAAGTTCGCATCGATAAGGTTTAGGCTGAACGCGAAGTCTCACACTATACTATTTCTTTTAGAGGAAATACTTTTTCTGCCGTAGGATGTGCGGCTTGAATGGTAATTTGGCAATGTGCGACTTGCATGATAATTTGAGGATGTACAACTTGCGTGGTAATTTGGGGATGTACGACTTACATGGTAATTTGGGGATGCACAACTTACATGGCAATTTGGGGATGGGTGACTTGAATGGTAATTCTGGGATGTGCAACTTGCATTGTAATTTGGCGATGTGCGACATGCATGGTAATTTGTGGATGTATGACTTGAATGGGAATTTGGGGATGTGCGACTTGAATGGTCATTTTGGGATAAATGTGGCATTAAAGAACATGATCTGGAGACCTTACAAAACGATGTTTAGAAACTACTGGTCATCTGCGTTCTCACTTTGTGGAGAAATACTACTTTTTACTATAGTGCATATTATTGTGGATACATTTTTTCTATCCCTAGTCATGTAAAGATTACTATGACATTTACGAATCGCCCAACAACAATAAAGTCCAGCTATGATGTATAGATTACTGCTGAGAAACAGAATTAAACCCACCCCTCCAATTTGTTATCAAGAATGTGTTTCTGACAAATGCCAATATCAATAGAAATGACGAGATACAGCAAATTTATAAACTAAATTCATATACAATCTTCGAATTTAAAACTATTGGATATTCCGATAAAAAAAACTAATCTAAATTAGAATATGATTGGCCGTTTCTGTTAGGTCAAAGAGTGACCAAGCGATGTTCCTGACACAGTCAAACTAACTGTTCGGAATATGGTTTGACCATTTCTGTCAGATAGTGAAAGAGAACTAGGATGTAAACTCATATGACCTTCAGAAGCGATATCACATCAATATTAGAATCACTGTACACCAACATATTTTTACAAGAGGAAATGCCAACCTTCAAAAAATCTTGGAGGAATAAAATAAATCCCATATAAGGGGAAAGGAGAAACAAGAAGACATCTAAAATTGGAGGCCAAGATGATTATTAGATGTTTATATTAATTTAAGTAGACTCTTAGCGAAACGAAACAAAGTATGGATGTCTGGAATCATAAATGAAAATCAAAGTTATGGGGGAGTCCTAAACATCAAAATCTATAATGAATATAGTTAAATGGCGCGATAACTAAGAAGTTTGATATGGAAAGATTAATACGCATGGAATCACCCTGTCCATGATATTACACGTAATAGCAATAGAAACCATAATTAGAGATAACAGTAATATACAAGGAATTCATACACCAAATTAAAAAAGGACTGAAAATTATACAAAATGCCGATGATTGTACAAACTTCATAACTAACTCAAATTCTTGTAAATGCCTACAAACAGAATTTGAAAATTTTTGAAAAGCCTCATGGTTGACAATAAATCTCGACAAAACAGAAATTTTATTTATAGGCAACTAGAAAGGGAGGACGTGGGTGGGAGTAAAGTCGTTCAAAATTCAAAGTATGCTACATAAATAACTACATGATATTTGGTTGACTGGCCAGGTACCCTTAAGGAAGCGCATGATTAGAATCATGCCGAAATACCCTTTGCAAAATAGAAAACTTCACGCTTCCCCCCATGTAATCGTACAATGTATGGATAGTAAAACAGAACGAGATACCATAAAGAACTTTTTATATTTAAAAGGGGGACAATAATTTACACAATATTAATAAGATACATAGTAAATACATTTGGTCTAAGATAATTGACTTTATCACAATAATAATGATTAATAGTGAGCAAGTTATACGTTTTTGAGAAAAAAAATTGCTTGTCCACATATAAAAATCAACACTATATTATGACAGCTCTGCGCTGAGAAAGAACAACTGTCGAGAATAGCACCAAGGTATTCACCTTAAAAAGGGGGTGGTATCACCTGTGAGCGTGCTGGATGCACCTTTCTGCCGCATGTTTCAGTGGAGAAGACCGTCTCCAGTTTAAACAGGAATAAATGATATATAACAAAACGTGATATCCCCATACATTCTTACTAACTATATGTAATTCGATAAAGTAATTAATTTTACACCATAAACGAAATAGAGATATAGTATGAACGAGAGGGTCCAATGTCAGAACGGGTCATGGGGGTAATCTGATGCATTTTTGTCACTCTGCATATTTATTTTCTTTCAGATTATTTATTTTTTGTCTGTTGTAACATATGAAGTGCACTTCGTTTGAGGCGAATGACCAACACATTGAATTGATTGCATTCCTACAGTAACTTTCGAGATTATTAATCTTCCTGGCGGAAATTGTCGTGGTAAAATCCAATAAATCTCAATCGGAACATCTTGTTGTGCTATATTTAACTTTTAGGAAGCGGAGATTCCCAATTTTGTCGCCGTGATAAAATATTGAAAATGTAGCGTTATTTTTGTTTCAATACGGATCTGTCTGGGTAAGATTTCTAATGGAAACGTCATGATCAAAGTTTACTTTCTGTCAGTTGAACTGTACTGCACATGGTACATCCGTTACATTAAAATGAAAAAAAAAAAAAAAATAGTATGAATGAATCTGTATGAAACCCACACCAGAACGCCAACACTCCATAGACGGTAAATTCGAGGTCAATATACTTTAACAACGCACATGCTATAACATTTGTGTGGAGTAAGCTGAATGATTTCTAGAATCCCTACCCATTTCTTTAACGGAAATAAATGGACCTTTTCAATCCTTCATATTTTCACTTTTGTTTTTCTCTGTTTCTACTTTCGTTTCGTTTCTCCTGACGTCAGCATCACGTAAGTCATGTTTATAGAGCTTTGCGCAATGTAGATAGGAGGTGAACTGTGATTCAAATCTATTGCTGCATTTCGGTAATATGTAGTTGATAGTTCAAGTAGTTGGTAAGTGAAGAAATAGTGATTATTATTATTATTATTATTATTATTATTATTATTATTATTATTATTATTATTATTATTATTATTATTATTATTATTATTATAGGCAGGTATAGGTGATAGATCAACGGGCTGTTTTCTGTTACTTGTTATTATTTTTTTGTTATTACTGGATGTGGCAGAGACCACTGGCCAATTCATTGCTGGACAGTGTATACTAGTGTTAGCAGTTCAACATTTGCTGTACAGTCTGCATACTAGTGTTGGCAGGTCAATGTTTGCTGCACAGTGTGCATACTAGCATTGGAAGTTTAACATTTACTGGACAGTGTGCATATTAGTGTTGGCAGTCAACATTTGCTGGACAGTGTGCATTCTAGTGTTGGAAGGTCAATATTTACTGGACAGTCTGCATACTAGTGTTATTAGGTCAACAGTTGTTGGGCAGTCTGCATACTAGTGTTGGTAGGTCAATAGTTGTTGGGCAGTCTACATACTAGTGTCAGAAGCTCAAAAGTTGCTGGACAAATAGGTGTTAGATTTAGAAAGTGAGTGCCAATGAAATAGTGAATGTTTTAAAACAGATTTAACACATTGGATCAATAGAAGATGAATTCTGTTTACAATCTCAGTACTGTTGTCATTGCACATGTGATTTAAATTTGGATTTTTTTAAGGTAGCTTTAACAATTTTTCAGTCATAATGTCGGCAGAGTGGCTGTTTATAGTGATGTCTAGCACTCTGGAGCATCATGCTGCAGACATGTAGCATGATGTCCCACCCAGTCACATTATCCTGACACGAGGCTGACCAGAACTAACACTAACCTCTTAATGTTGAGCACCAAGTGAGGTAGCTGTTAGTACCATTTTTACAAGTCTTTGGTATGACTTGGCCAGGGATTGAACCCTTGACCTCCTGCATCGAGGAGGACACTCTAACCACTAGGCCACTGGAGTAATCTTCCATTGCACATAACTGAACTGATTGATTGTAAACCAACAGAAGACAAGATTTTCTGTTGGACAAATTTTTAGATTGAATTTTTCATTATATAATTACTATATGCTCATTTCCTTTTCCGTTAACTTTTCATTGTCATAATCATTCAGCATTTTATGATATTGCACTTGCATGTTTAATTCATGTTGCACTCGCGTGAATAAAGGAACTAGTTTCTATTGTAAACAAACAATTTGTTTTTGAATGAACTAAAGCAGATATTCTGTGGACTGACACATACTAGCTGCTTTGGCACATTCTGCATTAACTTTTTTGATACAATGTTTTTGATTTAGGCTAGCTGTGGATGCCATACAGCATCCTTACAAATAACATGCAAATGACAAGGCATAAACTTTATTCTTTAGCTGGTAATAAAAATAGCAACAAATATACTTAGTTTTACATCCTGAATTTCCTCAAAATGTACTTTCTTAGTTCTGCAAATCTGAATAACATGAGCCATGTCATGGGAATCTCAAGCTTGATTACACATTTTGAAATTGTACTGTAATTTTGACTATATTCCAAGTGAATTTGCATCTGCCTTACTGCACTCAAAATTAAATAAACATTGAATTCCATAGTATCTTTTGACAATTGCAATTGAAAGACTTCATATTATTCCCACATTATGATTTCAAAGATTCAATGACAGAACAGAAACGCACTTGTAGATGTCAACATGCTTCTTCCTTGCTGCTTCAGTCTGATGTATTTCATGTAAAATTGACACAGATGCTGTTCAAATCCAATGTACTTCATGTAGATAAATCCAGTCCATAACCACAAATTTTTTTTCAAATTGATAAGAATACCAAAATCTATTCATTTTAGATCAATTGGAAAAGTAGTACAATGCACATTTACTGACAATATGACTCCAAATTTTAATTTTAAGTAGAACAAAAATGCAATTTTCTTTTGAAACATATGCCTAGCACGCAACTAAGTTCAAAAAGTTCTGGGAAGAGTAAAAATGTTATTGTGTAATGATGCATCTACGCTTTTGTATTTAGTTTGGAATACAGCATACATTCAGTTACTTTGTTTCTTGTAGTGTAGTTTTGTTTGTATAATTAAGCTTTAGGTATAATAAGAAAATATGCATATAATTTAAAGGTTACTGCATTTGTATGGGAAAATATAAACTCATTTTGTCAGATGGATATACTGCACTCACAAAACTTGTTCATATATTCCCATACAACCTGTTCGTAGTTTCCCATACAAATGCGGTAACCTACAATTATTCTCGGCCACAAGCAGTAAGATCACAAAATATTAAATAGTGGAGGAATATATTATTGGTCTAGTTTAGTGATGCAATACTGGAGATTGGCCAAGAGCTAGTTGGTCTAAGATTTGGATGCAGTAGTGTAAAGTGGTGAAGAACTTGTTGGTCTGGTGTAGAGATGCAGTGGTGTAGAATGGTGGAAAATGTTGCATCTAGTGTGTGGATTTCATACACAATGTGGCTGAAAATTTGTTGGTCTAGTGTAGGAGTGGAACAGTACAAAAGTGTAGCAAAAAACTTGTTGGTTTTGTGTGGGGATGCAATAGTGCAAAGTAGCTGAGAACTTGCTGGTCTGGTGAAGGGATGCAGTAGTACCAAAAGTTTGGAAAACTGAGGTCTAATGTAGGGATGCAGAAGTACAGTGTGGTTAGTTTAGAGGAGGAATGCAATAATGCAAAGAGGGGTAAAACTTGTTGGTCTAGATGAAGGAAGCAGTAGTGAAGAATGGCAGAAAACTTTTTTGTCTAGAATAGGGATGCAGTAGTGTAAGGCTGTGGAGAGGTTGTAGAAATGCAATAGTGCAGTATGGTAAAAACTTGTTGGACTTAAGTTTAGGAATCAAATATTGCTTTGTGGCAGATAACTTATTGGTCCAGTATATGGATGTAGAAGTGCAATGTGGCAATCTTGTTGGTCTAGTGTAAGGATTAAATAGTGCAATGTGGCAGAAAAGTTGTTGGTCTGTCATAGGGATGACATAAGTACATTGTGGCAGAGAAGTTGTTGGTCTGGTGTAGCGATACAATAGTACAGTGTGGTGGAGAACTTGTTGGTGTAGTATAGGGATGACAGTGCAGTTGAGCAGAGAACTTGTTGATCTGAAACAGGGATGCAAAAGTTCAATAGTAGACAAAAACTTGTTAATCTGGTGTATAGATGCAATATTGCAAAGTGGTATAAAAGTTGTTGATCAGGTGTAGAGATGCAGTAGTGCAAAAGTAGTGGAAAACTTGTTCTTCTGGCATTTAGATGCCATAGTGTAAAGTGGTGGTAAACATCTTGGTCAGGTGTAGGATCATATTTAGGGCAAAGTGATGGTTAGCTTGTTTGGGTCTAGGGATGCAGTAGTGCATCATAATGGAGAAGTTGTTGGTCTAGTATAGGGATGCAATATTGGAGTGAGCAGATCCATGTCCAATGATGTTATACAGTTGTAAGGTAACATGGTTAAATCCATCCTGTTTTTATGTTGATAAAACCATGAAAATGAGGAAAAAATTAAAAAAAATTTCTTCACATATTTGACATATGTCATGTATATCAACATAAATGTTATCAATAGTTTTGGATAAAAACAAGTGGCAATAAAACCTCCACATCATTTGTTTTACTGATTTACTAGCTTATAATAATGTATTAAGCACATGTGTTCCTTTGTAAAATTGAACCATCACAAAATGTTCAGAACAACTGTTGTTTTCAGTTTGAAATTTTATGTAAATTGTCATGTCCACTAGATATTTTCCCATTTATTGAGAAAGTGTGGTTTTGGCCATTCTCATATTGGTGTGGAATCCCATTCAAAGTTTTCTTGCCTGTTGCATTAATAGAGAGACTAGTAAATTGCTGGCAATATTTGTATTAACAAGCCTTCTATTGCCAGCACAACATCTTTTACTGGTTTAGTGTTTGTTTAATAATCTGATTTTAGTTTTTCCACTACAACTCCTACCATATTTAACATTTTTAAAATACTGACTATTTAGAGTTAATTGTAGGGGGAGAAAAGCCTGAAATTTTCCTTTGAGCTGAGATTTGTTTTTCTTTTATCTCAAGATACATGTAATACTTTTTCAGATATAATAATGGCTATGGTGTTTTTTTTACTATAAGTCCAAGTAAGATATTTTTTTCAGTTATTGTCAGATGGAATTTGTACGAAGAAAAACATCAGACTGCTGCCTCAAGTCATCCAATTGCAAAGTGCAAAGACCCAGATTTGCAAATGCATGATGCACCATATCATCTGGGTCTATGCAGTTTGGAGTAATCAGTAGAACAAAGGAGATGAACCTTGATCTGCATGTGCATTATGCTACTGTTGATTGAAGTTTGACTTGACTTATTCATTGTTAAATTGACCTTCTAAACAGTAGTGACATACCTGAGGTCACTGACCAGAAACAATTGCAAGGGTCCAACTCACACCCTGGACCACCTTTGTCCCTGGAGAGCTATCTCAAAATGTCATGTTATGGAATCCTTCCTGTACACAGCTAACACCCATTTCTAATGAAAATAGTGTTAGTGTTTTCACCATACTCATCACTTTCCATATGGCCATGGGAATAATCAAACCTTAGAATAGCATGCAAACAAATCCTACAGATGCCACTTTCTATATGGCTATTAGAACATAAATTCCTCAGAACAAGAATGCAAACATGTCAACAGATGTCATAATTTTTCTATATGTCAAAACAAGTCAGTCAGATGGCAGAATGTTTTGAGAGGCAAGTTTGGCAGCCTCAAAACAGTACAAAACTAGCTGATGGTATTCAAATAAATGTAAACATAATTTCAACCTACAAATCCTCTTGAAATCCTGTCAACAAAAAAATGACCCCAAACTAGTTGTGCTGCAATTATGTGAATCAAGGTCTCTTAATGAGCAGCATGTTCATTATGGTTGGCCTGGACAAAGGAACTACATATTTCATTTAAATCAGATTTCCCTATACAACAGTTCATCAAGAACTAAATGCTAAGTCATTGTTGATAAATGGATAATTTTCACTTTCAATGTGGCAGACAAAGCCAAAATTAATGAGAACTGTTTAACCACACAGTACATATTAGTCTGATGGATTTTCTGATCTTGATGGCTAAAGATCATTGAAATTACAGTATCTATAGTATTTAGTTCATTAACTGAACCTTTGACTGAGTAACATTTTATTTTAAAGACACGAAGTCATGTTTTTTAAGCCACTTGTTTCTTAGTGATCACAGGTTCATACATTATGTTTGACTGCATTATAGATGATGATGATGATGATGATGACGATGATGATGATGATGATGATGATGATGCCATTGCATGTGCATGTCACAAAGAATGATGTAATGTTAGTCAATGAGAATATGATCATTTTACAGGAAATATAACATCATATTAATCATGCAATGAAAAGTCATGTGTTAAAAATATTTTTGTAGCCTTCATGGTTGTTGGTATTCAAACTGATTTCTTTCTGAAATTTCATTATACATCATGCCATCTGTTCTGTTCATAGATAAGTTTTGGGACTATGTTTTACAATAAATGGAAAGTAGATCTTTTTTATATTTCAATTTAAATACATTTGCTTTCATTCAAAATTATGTTATTACAAACATTATATATTGTGTGCAGGTGTGGGTGTGGCTTTGGGTGTGTAGGACCTGCTGGGTAAAGCCTAATTTGTTTTGGTCAAAAACTGATTTATTAATATTATATTGTACATATACCTAGATTATGAATGTACTGAAGTACTCTCAGTTTGTCTTCCAATAAATAAGACTTCCTGGATGGCATTGTTAAGTGAACAGAGTGAAGTACAAAGTAAAACCAACCAACCAGAATAAATTAGCAAATCGTCTAATGTATGAGGAATTATAATAAAAGATTGATGCAGAGGAACAGAACTTAACTCCATGTGTGTCAGCCTTGTGTATCAAGTATACAACTAAACAATACACCACAATAATACACATCTGTGTATTGTTGTTGGAAGGGCTATTTTGACTAAGGGAGGTAAGTATTGAGGGAAGGTAATCTATAATGATAGCAGACAAGTCCATGTAGAACACTTACCATAAGGCCAAACAAATGTATTTTCCTATTTTAGATAGGTGTGTGTGTGTGTGTGTGTGTGTGTGTGTGTGATACATATATATATATATATATATATATATATATATATATATATATATATATATATATATATATATATATATAATGTGATTTTGTTTTGTCTGACAAGGTAACATCAATAAACCCTTTTTCTATGTTGTACAGAGATTACAAGTTCATAAAGGATAAACTTAAGTAGGCAAAATTCAGGCCAGCCACATTTTAGAATTTTCAATGCTTCAAACAGATATTTTTGACCACTGATACAAGTACATGCAATGATAACACAAAAGTACTGATATTTATTTTGTAATTAAAAGTACCATGTAAAAACCCACATATAACCAAAGAGAGAGGTGTCACTAGGGAGCAGACCTATACTTGCCTTGAAGGGGTGTAAAGTTGAAAAAGCAAAACATTTTATTGCTGTTAAGCATTTTTATTTGATTCTCTAACAGAAAAAGAGACATAATTAGAAATTTAAATAATGACAAGTTACTATACAATTGGCTCATTTAATGTGGATAACAATCTCATTGGATGTATGTTGAATTGTTCTAAAACATGCTGACCTTAAATCTTATTTTATTACTTCTCACAAGGACCTTGTCAAATTGTCTGCCCTACTTACCTCTCTAAACCAGATTAGGTTTCAGATTTTATTCCATAAGGCCATCAGAAAGCTTTAACTGGAATGATATTTAATAGGCATGTTTACAGTGCTTCAATTATGCTGTACTTATATTTAACAGGCATGTTTACAGTGCTTAAATTATGCTGTACTTATATTTAATAGGCATGTTTACAGTGCTTCAATTATGCTGTACTTATATTTAACAGGCATGTTTACAGTGCTTAAATTATGCTGTACTTATATTTAATAGGCATGTTTACAGTGCTTCAATTATGCTGTACTGATATTTAATAGGCATGTTTACAGTGATTCAATTATGCTGTACTTATATTTAACAGGCATGTTTACAGTGCTTCAATTATGCTGTACTTATATTTAATAGGCATGTTTACAGTGCTTCAATTATGCTGTACTGATATTTAATAGGCATGTTTACAGTGATTCAATTATGCTGTACTTATATTTAACAGGCATGTTTACAGTACTTAAATTATGCTGTACTTATATTTAATAGGCATGTTTACAGTGCTTCAATTATGCTGTACTTATATTTAACAGGCATGTTTACAGTTCTTCAAGTATGCTGTACTTATATTTAATAGGCATGTTTACAGTGCTTCAATTATGCTGTACTTATATTTAACAGGCATGTTTACAGTGCTTCAATTATGCTGTACTTATATTTAACAGGCATGTTTACAGTGCTTCAATTATGCTGTACTTATATTTAACAGGCATGTTTACAGTGCTTAAATTATGCTGTACTTATATTTAATAGGCATGTTTACAGTGCTTCAATTATGCTGTACTTCTATTTAACAGGCATGTTTACAGTGCTTCAATTAAGCTGTACTTATATTTAACAGGCATGTTTACAGTGCTTCAATTAAGCTGTACTTATATTTAACAGGCATGTTTACAGTGCTTCAATTAAGCTGTACTTATATTTAACAGGCATGTTTACAGTGCTTCAATTATGCTGTACTTATATTTAACAGGCATGTTTACAGTGCTTCAATTAAGCTGTACTTATATTTAACAGGCATGTTTACAGTGCTTCAATTAAGCTGTACTTATATTTAACAGGCATGTTTACAGTGCTTCAATTAAGCTGTACTTATATTTAACAGGCATGTTTACAGTGCTTCAATTAAGCTGTACTTATATTTAACAGGCATGTTTACAGTGCTTCAATTATGCTGTACTTATATTTAACAGGCATGTTTACAGTGCTTCAATTAAGCTGTACTTATATTTAACAGGCATGTTTACAGTGCTTCAATTAAGCTGTACTTATATTTAACAGGCATGTTTACAGTGCTTCAATTAAGCTGTACTTATATTTAATAGGCATGTTTACAGTGCTTCAATTAAGCTGTACTTATATTTAATAGGCATGTTTACAGTGCTTCAATTATGCTGTACTTATATTTAATAGGCATGTTTACAGTGCTTCAATTAAGCTGTACTTATATTTAATAGGCATGTTTACAGTGCTTCAATTATGCTGTACTTATATTTAATAGGCATGTTTACAGTGCTTCAAGTATGCTGTACTTATATTTAATAGGCATGTTTACAGTGCTTCAATTAAGCTGTACTTATATTTAATAGGCATGTTTACAGTGCTTCAATTAAGCTGTACTTATATTTAACAGGCATGTTTACAGTGCTTCAATTATGCTGTACTTCTATTTAACAGGCATGTTTACAGTGCTTCAATTAAGCTGTACTTATATTTAACAGGCATGTTTACAGTGCTTCAATTAAGCTGTACTTATATTTAATAGGCATGTTTACAGTGCTTCAATTAAGCTGTACTTATATTTAATAGGCATGTTTACAGTGCTTCAAGTATGCTGTACTTATATTTAATAGGCATGTTTACAGTGCTTCAATTAAGCTGTACTTATATTTAATAGGCATGTTTACAGTGCTTCAATTAAGCTGTACTTATATTTAATAGGCATGTTTACAGTGCTTCAAGTATGCTGTACTTATATTTAATAGGCATGTTTACAGTGCTTCAATTAAGCTGTACTTATATTTAATAGGCATGTTTACAGTGCTTCAATTAAGCTGTACTTATATTTAACAGGCATGTTTACAGTGCTTCAATTATGCTGTACTTATATTTAACAGGCATGTTTACAGTGCTTCAATTAAGCTGTACTTATATTTAACAGGCATGTTTACAGTGCTTCAATTAAGCTGTACTTATATTTAATAGGCATGTTTACAGTACTTCAATTATGCTGTACTTATATTTAATAGGCATGTTTACAGTGCTTCAATTATGCTGTACTTATATTTAACAGGCATGTTTACAGTGCTTCAATTAAGCTGTACTTATATTTAATAGGCATGTTTACAGTGCTTCAAATATGCTGTACTTATATTTAATAGGCATGTTTACAGTGCTTCAATTAAGCTGTACTTATATTTAATAGGCATGTTTACAGTGCTTCAAGTATGCTGTACTTATATTTAATAGGCATGTTTACAGTGCTTCAATTAAGCTGTACTTATATTTAATAGGCATGTTTACAGTGCTTCAATTAAGTTGTACTTATATTTAATAGGCATGTTTACAGTGCTTCAATTAAGCTGTACTTATATTTAATAGGCATGTTTACAGTGCTTCAATTAAGCTGTACTTATATTTAACAGGCATGTTTACAGTGCTTCAATTAAGCTGTACTTATATTTAATAGGCATGTTTACAGTGCTTCAATTATGCTGTACTTATATTTAACAGGCATGTTTACAGTGCTTCAATTATGCTGTACTTATATTTAATAGGCATGTTTACAGTGCTTAAATTATGCTGTACTTATATTTAATAGGCATGTTTACAGTGCTTCAATTAAGCTGTACTTATATTTAACAGGCATGTTTACAGTGCTTCAATTATGCTGTACTTATATTTAACAGGCATGTTTACAGTGCTTCAATTAAGCTGTACTTATATTTAACAGGCATGTTTACAGTGCTTCAATTAAGCTGTACTTATATTTAATAGGCATGTTTACAGTGCTTCAATTAAGCTGTACTTATATTTAACAGGCATGTTTACAGTGCTTCAATTAAGCTGTACTTATATTTAACAGGCATGTTTACAGTGCTTCAATTATGCTGTACTTATATTTAATAGGCATGTTTACAGTGCTTCAATTAAGCTGTACTTATATTTAACAGGCATGTTTACAGTGCTTCAATTATGCTGTACTTATATTTAACAGGCATGTTTACAGTGCTTCAATTAAGCTGTACTTATATTTAACAGGCATGTTTACAGTGCTTCAATTAAGCTGTACTTATATTTAATAGGCATGTTTACAGTGCTTCAATTAAGCTGTACTTATATTTAACAGGCATGTTTACAGTGCTTCAATTATGCTGTACTTATATTTAACAGGCATGTTTACAGTGCTTCAATTAAGCTGTACTTATATTTAACAGGCATGTTTACAGTGCTTCAATTATGCTGTACTTATATTTAACAGGCATGTTTACAGTGCTTCAATTAAGCTGTACTTATATTTAACAGGCATGTTTACAGTACTTCAATTATGCTGTACTTATATTTAATAGGCATGTTTACAGTGCTTCAATTATGCTGTACTTATATTTAACAGGCATGTTTACAGTGCTTCAATTAAGCTGTACTTATATTTAATAGGCATGTTTACAGTGCTTCAAATATGCTGTACTTATATTTAATAGGCATGTTTACAGTGCTTCAATTAAGCTGTACTTATATTTAATAGGCATGTTTACAGTGCTTCAAGTATGCTGTACTTATATTTAATAGGCATGTTTACAGTGCTTCAATTAAGCTGTACTTATATTTAATAGGCATGTTTACAGTGCTTCAATTAAGTTGTACTTATATTTAATAGGCATGTTTACAGTGCTTCAATTAAGCTGTACTTATATTTAATAGGCATGTTTACAGTGCTTCAATTAAGCTGTACTTATATTTAACAGGCATGTTTACAGTGCTTCAATTAAGCTGTACTTATATTTAATAGGCATGTTTACAGTGCTTCAATTATGCTGTACTTATATTTAACAGGCATGTTTACAGTGCTTCAATTATGCTGTACTTATATTTAATAGGCATGTTTACAGTGCTTAAATTATGCTGTACTTATATTTAATAGGCATGTTTACAGTGCTTCAATTAAGCTGTACTTATATTTAACAGGCATGTTTACAGTGCTTCAATTATGCTGTACTTATATTTAACAGGCATGTTTACAGTGCTTCAATTAAGCTGTACTTATATTTAACAGGCATGTTTACAGTGCTTCAATTAAGCTGTACTTATATTTAATAGGCATGTTTACAGTGCTTCAATTAAGCTGTACTTATATTTAACAGGCATGTTTACAGTGCTTCAATTAAGCTGTACTTATATTTAACAGGCATGTTTACAGTGCTTCAATTATGCTGTACTTATATTTAATAGGCATGTTTACAGTGCTTCAATTATGCTGTACTTATATTTAACAGGCATGTTTACAGTGCTTCAATTAAGCTGTACTTATATTTAATAGGCATGTTTACAGTGCTTCAATTATGCTGTACTTATATTTAACAGGCATGTTTACAGTGCTTCAATTAAGCTGTACTTATATTTAATAGGCATGTTTACAGTGCTTCAATTAAGCTGTACTTATATTTAATAGGCATGTTTACAGTGCTTCAATTAAGCTGTACTTATATTTAACAGGCATGTTTACAGTGCTTCAATTAAGCTGTACTTATATTTAATAGGCATGTTTACAGTGCTTCAATTATGCTGTACTTATATTTAACAGGCATGTTTACAGTGCTTCAATTATGCTGTACTTATATTTAATAGGCATGTTTACAGTGCTTCAATTAAGCTGTACTTATATTTAACAGGCATGTTTACAGTGCTTCAATTAAGCTGTACTTATATTTAACAGGCATGTTTACAGTGCTTCAATTATGCTGTACTTATATTTAATAGGCATGTTTACAGTGCTTCAATTAAGCTGTACTTATATTTAACAGGCATGTTTACAGTGCTTCAATTATGCTGTACTTATATTTAATAGGCATGTTTACAGTGCTTCAATTAAGCTGTACTTATATTTAACAGGCATGTTTACAGTGCTTCAATTAAGCTGTACTTATATTTAATAGGCATGTTTACAGTGCTTCAATTAAGCTGTACTTATATTTAACAGGCATGTTTACAGTGCTTAAATTATGCTGTACTTATATTTAACAGGCATGTTTACAGTGCTTAAATTATGCTGTACTTATATTTAACAGGCATGTTTACAGTGCTTCAATTATGCTGTACTTATATTTAATAGGCATGTTTACAGTGCTTCAATTAAGCTGTACTTATATTTAACAGGCATGTTTACAGTGCTTCAATTAAGCTGTACTTATATTTAATAGGCATGTTTACAGTGCTTCAATTAAGCTGTACTTATATTTAACAGGCATGTTTACAGTGCTTCAATTATATCATAAAGGTACTGAGTAATAGTAATAATTAAATTTGTGGTTTTGGTTCATGGCACAGCAACACAAGCAACTTACATGGTGCTAGTGCTGTTGGAGTATGGTGCCTTTTGCATAGGGTTGCCAGATGGTATCCAAAAGGAGTACATGTCCTCCTTTTCCATGTTTTGTCCTCCTGTCCTCCGTTACCTACTGTAAGTCCTCCTTTTTGCTAAACAAAAAAGGTAACCAACTTTTTTCAACCTTCTACTTCATTGACTCTCAAAAATGCCCATGATGCAGAAGATATGGATGAAAAGCAGAATTTTTATCAAATGGTGCTGATTTATTAAAAAAATTTCCAGTTGGGACACAGGAAGCAGATCCACAAGGTACCCAGTTCCCTGGTATTTACTTCCAGACACCATTTCATTTTTCCACCCTTCAGTCAGTAAGTACAATAGACTTTTATTTTAGGCTAGCTATCAAAGAATCTTGTTTCATACCAGATGCAGAAAAGTATCCAATAATGAAAGTTCCTGTTCTGAAAATTCAGCCATAAAGCTCCACCAAAATCTGACTTTGCAACAGTCAAATATTTATTCATCTTGTTCACTTTCATACATTGTGCATTTTTGTATTTGAAATGAAAATTTGTGGAATAGTAAATATGTTCTTCATTATCAAAAATAACCCCAAGAACTACAGGAGTATGTAATTATAAGTATCGAGTTCGCATCTGGGAGTGAAACGTACATACCACCAATTATGCTTTTTACAAAGTTAAGTCTTGTGCATTAATATATTTGGATTATGAGATACTGGTTTACCCCCATTACAAAAAATAAATAGTTTTTCCATTAATCCTACAGGCCATATTCTAGAAAAGTCTGCTTCTTGCTGTAACTTTGCCATAAGAGTATGCTTGTCCATAGACTTGCATGAACTATCTTTATTTACCACTTAAAAAACCTATTGACTGTGATAATTCTTTTTATGATTCATGGCTGTCAAATTTTAAATGCAATAATTGGCTCCATAAAGATTAAACAAGTGAAATTGAAAGGCATTTTTCACCTTATGTAAAAAGGGTCTTTATGTTTCATCCATTTGAGGAGCAGCAGTGGTTATTCATGCAAAAGATGAGTCAATTATTATATGCCAAATTGTCAGGCTAATTATTTAAATTAAGACAAGGGCCAGACAATAAAGTGATTACCATTGCATTGTATTCTGGCACATATAATTTATCTTGACAGTGTTGCATGATGTTAAATCATCTTAATTGCCATTTGTATTATTGTATGAAGAGTATTAAAGGGAAACAACTTATTATGATTATGACAGCTTTATTCCCCATAATTCAGCATGTTTGCCATTTAATACTGTTACAATGGAATCCTGGTCTAAAGCATTCACCATTACATACCATTGCCATTGGGTTCAGTCAGTGTTTGTATGTCGGTAGCCTCTCGTGTGTTGAAATTGCTTTCTCCACCATTTATATTTGGCTGCCATATATAGTCTATCTTGTGCTGAAAAATGGTGTTAAACCAACAACAACTATGATGAAATCTATTGAAATTAATACATATGTGTGACATTTTTAAATGAGTAAGTTAAAAGGCAAGTAGGATCTGGCTTTTTGACATGTTTTGTAGCGCTTGTGCCAAGTGAGCTTGTGTATGTATGTGTATGTGTGTATGTGTATGTGTATGTGTATGTGTATGTGTGCAGATTGTTGATTTAATGGTAGAAAATGCTAATCATATTAAATATTATATATGTGCCTAATTGTTTATGATTTCACAATTACCATAACTTTTTGACCATGCTTATCAAGCTTTAGAAATAGAGCCTGTAATGGTTTTAAGCTTAGTGTAAATCCAGTATCAACCTTGTTGCAGCATCTTAAAATTCTTATCTGGGAAACTTGTTACAATGATTAGTTGATGTTAAATAAAAAAATTAGGCACATTTTATATCAAGTATGGGCACCAATGTAACCAAATTGAAAATTTGTCTTGGTAGTAAATGAAATGTCAGCCAGTGTGCCCATGATGGCAGCTGTATTTAAAATTGAGATTCTAATAAATGGAAAAGTAATATTAACATGGGGTTTTCACTGAATGTAGGGTCTTCTTATATTTAAAGTTGGAAAGTGAATTGCAAAAGTAGGTGGGGGTTTTGTTTGACCTCAATGAGGATATATATATATATATATATATATATATATATATATATATATATATATATATATATATATATATATAGTAGCTGGGTGTAAGTAAATGTAGACAGCTTGGCCCATCAATGATGGCACTGGAGAAGGCAAATTATAATTGATTGTTCTGAATGCAAATGATTTAAAAATTGGCTGCCACTGAGCCAATGTTGTGAATCTTGCTAATTCTCCAGAATTAATTTTCATATTAGCTTATGTCTTATATTGTTATCTGGTTTGTCCCAGATGAAAATTCCACAGTGACTTGAAAATCTCATTAATTTAGAAAGGCAGATGGTTTCAGTGCTTGTTAATTAAGAAGAAATGGTTATGAATACTTAGTAATGTGCAAGTCCCTTTGAGGACAGTTGTTGATCTTTTGGTGCAGAATGCTTGTTTGAGCACATACTGTACAACATAATGAGAAGTGTGCAAAGAAGCATATGAGGATTGATTGGCTGACAGTGTTTAACAAAAGCAGTGTATGGGAAGGGGAAAAACACAAACTCCATTCTCACAATAACAGTTGTAAATGGGATAGTTATTTAGACATGTATTAAATTCCTGATATAGTAAGGGGAGGCTGAAATTTGTTCAGTTGTCATTCGCAATATAATGCTTATTGTCTATTTTTCCAGCAATTTGTCCCTCCGTTTGGTTATGCAAGTGCACATGATATAAACAAGCAAGCATACAGTGCTCCTCGTATGCCAGTAGGGGGTAACCCCTCACAAGCAGCCATGTATCAGAATAGTACAGGTGTACGACAAGTAAGTACTCCATTTTACAGTCAAAAATATGGTGGTCTTCTGTTTATACAATAATTTTTGTCATATTTATTCTTGCATGATAGATATATCAATATATAAAGATACTTTCTGCAGGCATATATGTATACATAAAGCTGTTGGATTTAGCTCAGTTTTTATACTTTGGCATATGGTGAAGCTGATTGATGGATTTGTTCTGGATAGTACTGCTCATTACATGATAAAGGAGGTCACATCAACTATTATGTTTGATTAATCATTTGAAATTCTTTTTCATATTTTTGTAAACACTTGAAAGTTCAGCCATGAAATTTTCTTATTTGAGAAAAACTATTGCACTTGTGGAAAAGTAGACTACAATGACCTATGTTTCCTGCTCCAGTGACATTTCAAGGTTCATGTTCTTCTCTAGTAGCATAGCTTTGTACAGTACATTTCTGGCTTCCAATGATAACCTTGGGGTGGATATGGTGTAAAGCAATTGTTGTAATTTACTGTTTAAGAACCCATCATACCTGCTGCAAGTAGTTTCCTAGAAGGAGGGTATAGAATTAAAAGACCCTTGATTCTTTTTTATAAAATTTTATATGAACAACAGGTAAAGCTTGTTTATACAGTATTGAATGAAGCATCAAATTTCCTAGTTTTTTTTACCCAGAATTACTTTTGGTATGGTCTTTCATTTAATATCAGGCTGTCTGTTAGAACTAGTTTCTTGTCACTACTCCTTGCCATTTTTTTTGAGGACTACCATGAGTTTTTACATGCATTTAAATCCTGTGGTCTAATTGGCCTAAAATGAAAGCTTTCATTATGGCAATCATAGCAGCCATCTTTAAAATCTTGTTATTGTTGTACTTGGAATATTATATAATGTGATTTTCAGACCAATTTCATGGTTCTGAGATCTGCCAACCCTTATGATTTGCCCCAAGTCTCACACAAATGACCTTTAAAATACAATCATGTGGAATAAGAGCACAAATTACAGAAATATGGTTGTATTATAATCGGGATACAGGCTTGTCCAGGTTTAATACATATTTTATATTCAATGGAATTGATCAGTGAACCAGATTAACTTGACCTAGGATACTTTAAATTGTTAATTGTTTATTTGTAAAATGGCAATTGGGATGAAATGGACAATGAACCTAATAGTGTTGATAGTACAGAAGAAAGGAAACATGGAGTAAAAATAAAGAAGGGCAACAACTACATTTAGTAGACATATGGGAGAGATATTTACTGTCAACACAGCAACTTGAAATTTTGTTTAAGTACTATGTCAAAATTGAGGTATGAAGAGAAGCCATTGAGCTCCCTAGAGTTGGATTTATAGTTTGTGAAACTGACCTAGAGTTGGATTTGACATATCTGACACATTCTGTTTAAAAACCAGTGCTGATATCTATCCCAGGAGTTTGTATAATTGCTTAGAATTTACCAACCAGACTGTGCACTATAAAAGAAGATTCTACAAGGGAAGACATATCTGACACATTCTGTTTAAAAACCAGTGCTGATATTTCAAGCTGCATTTTGCAGTGATGACCATCTTTGCAACTGGCAACAGCATTATTAAGTTAATAGACATTCTGTGGCCAATACATTAGACTTGGAGCCCTGATGTCCCAAGATAATGATCACACCTAGCTATGTTCGATTTTAGTTCATTATTTATTTTGGTAGGTTTTCAGATACACACATCAAAATTAAGGTCATAAAATGATATTTGAGAACTGCTATGACCAGTGTCTGGTTGCTTTGAATACCTGCTCTTAAAAATACTTTTCATCTAAGGGATATATCGTGCACACACCATGTGCAGGGATTTTATATTATGAATGTTGCCCACAGTAGGTTAACTGTATTGTAAATGTAAATGAGGACAAGAAGTAGATGTCATTGAGTGCATTTGGAATGTAGTGCCTATCTAGATAATTATTGATGGATTAACTGGCTTTAACTCCATGGATGCTCAGCATTTGATTTTAACCCAGCAAAGTCTGTTATCAAGGGGTAAACAATATTAGCAAGTCTGTTTATGCAGATCTGAAGACCATATTTGGGTTGTATCAACATTTTAGAATAATTTGACCTATTGGAAAATATATTTTTTGCAAGACTAGTAATAGTAGAGATGGGCTTTGCAATTTTTTTACGTTCTGGTTATTAAATGAAAATTTAATTGAATATGAAAATGCTGTGGATATGACTTCTCAGTGTGGCTACCAGTTGCCTTGAAAATCATGTTTTAGCTAGTACTTCTGAAAAAGTTGACTGCTCATGAATTAACAGTAATATTGTTGTGAGTTTTCATTAAAAGCTTCACAGTCTGTTGTTTGTTTTGTGATCTGTGTTTGGTTACTTCTGAATAGATGGCCAGGTATTTTTTTTTTAATTGCAGTTTGCTAAAACATTAGAAATTTTGCAGTTTTATTTTCAAAATGTGCATACATATTCTTTATTCTTTCAGACTGCTTCCAGCTACCCTCAAAGAATGTCATCCACAGCATATCAGAACAGCATGCCAAACACGCAGCAGGGATTATTTCAGCTGCCACAGCAGAACACCACAAACTATACTCCCCATGCTCATACCCACATTTACAACAATCCTCCTGCAGTCTTCTACAATGCTGCTCAACAGAATAGACCACCCTCTGCCTCAGGTATGAGTGGTCCAGGACAGCTGCCAGCAAAGAAAAAAGAACGAACAGTCATGCAGATTATAGATCCAAATAGTGGGAAAGACATTATGCAGGATTTACAACCAACACGTAGTACACCACCATCATCGGGTACCTTGGGGTCACATGGCAGTCAGGAGGTGTGATTGAAATGTTTTGATATGATTAACAGCTCTTAATATCAGCAACATTTGTTTCAAGTCTTAACAATGATTTGTCCATGTTAATAGATGTAACTATGCCATGTCAAATTATTCTTTGTAAAATGAGCTTTTGTTCTTCATTATTTTTCTAAACAAAAATGGATGTTTAGGTGTTTGTTTAATCAATGTCACATGTTTGTACCCCTTAAGAACCTAGTCTCTTTTTCATTTTCTTCTGTATAGATAAAAGCCACAAACTCAATTTTTGTGTGCTATTTCAGTACCAAAGCAAAAAGGCCTTAGTTTTGCTGAAGTTTTTGATTGTTAATTTTTTCTGTGATGGCCCAGACTTCTTGAATACACATGTCCCTTTTGATACACATTTCTGTGCTCATGTTTATTGATGCAGGATTACTATTAGCTTACTTTGCCAAAGGCCAGGTGAGCTTCTAGTATTTAATTGAATGTGGTATCTGTATTTCATTGATTGTCAATAATTACCATTATGAATGTCTTAACCCTTTCATCACTAAGGAACTTTGAAGGCATAGAATCCTCAACATGGAGTGACTCTGAAGATGTAAAGCAAAATGATTTGTGGACTGTGAAATAATATAACTTTGCCAATTTTAAAGACATCTGGTAGGATTAGATGTAAAAATCAAGGTTAAAAATTATATTTTTTTGACTATTTCACTAAAATGTGCATATCTGTTACAACTGTTAAAATACAGGTGCAAAAAGGTAACACTTGGGTAAAATACGAGTAATTATCTATTTACCTCTTAGAAAATTTTGAAAGTGCCCAAAACTTTTTCAGTTGACTCATGATGTACTCATGAATAATTCCAGTACCAATACAAGTCTTTTTTCAGGTATTTAACAGGTAGAAGCTTGTCATATTCTCATTAAAGTTAATTGTGAGTAAGACAATACATTTCACAAAGCTGTATTTCTTTTATCTTCAAGTAAAATTAAACTGCTAACACCAGTATAATAATTGAATTTATACAAGAATCTGTCATTTATAATGTCTGTACATGTAATCTTTATTCAGTTAGTTGTCACCTGCAGACTACATAGATATGTCTTCACTGCCAGTAAATACACCTTTGTATGAAAGTCCACAAAACAGGTGCTCCTAGCATTTACACAATTTGGTACTTTGCATTTGTCACATATTAGTGTAGTTTTGGAGCCTTTGAAGGAATTATCTGTCATAGACACACCTGGATGGCTGGCCTTGTAGCTTTTGTGCTTCTTGTTGCAGGCTTCACACAGTCTATTAATACTCCTACATACCAGTGTGCTTTCTCATCCAATCTTTCTTCATCAATGTTCAGTTGTCTTGGTCTTTTGAAGGTTCTTGTTACTTGCTGAATATTTCCGATCAGTTCATGGGTCATATCCATATGAAATGACAAGTCTCTTGCCCTTTATCTGGGTGGATTATGATCCACAAATGTACCCTCCAAGACAAAGGCATTGTACAATGCACACTCAATTTTATCTCTATCTGATGATACCATCGCATGGTTTCTTTATTAATTCTTGTGCTCAGGTCTAACCTGTCCACACCTCCCATGTATTTGGCATAATCTGTCACTGTACATGTACAAGGAAGCTGAGTCCTTGTTCCATCTTTATTCCACTCCTGTAGTTTGATCTGGTCAGTGACACAATGAAAGATAGTAGACAATATGATTGTCTTTCCAGTAGGATGCTATCAATAGCAGACATTCTGATGTTCCTCTTCACATTCCATTCCTCTAGCAGCAGGATTTGATTGTACCAGGGCTTTAGGATAATCTTTATGATTTGTTCTTATTGTTCCACACAGGTATGTTTTCTACTGGTACAGTTAATCAGCCAGTTAAGGGTTTGTATAGAAATTGTCAGTGTATGTTCATAGCCCTTCATTTCATTTGGTTTGTTAAGAGCAATTGCCAAATTACTTTAGATGACAGGCCAAGGTTTCCATTCATAACTTCTGCATTTTTTCAAAATTATAACAATATGATATCATAGCATGAGACCTGCCAACACTTATGATTTTGTTTTAATTCTTATGAAAATTACCCTTAAAATATTGATTTATGGCATGAAAGCAAAATCTTTGGTAAAATGATCATTGCTGAAAAATCCAGAAATTTTGTTCACCTGTGTTTGATTTGGATCTAGGGTTTCATATTAGAATTAGTGAAATTAGTCAGGGAACCAGACTAACTTTACAGCAGCATCTCAGATACTTTAAACTGCACCTATTTGTTCATGCAAAGCATCTGCATGATCAAACTGTTGATTATAGAATTTTTTAAAAATGGCATCTAGCAAGAGATGCGTGTTTAAGATGAAAAGGAAAATAAACCCCTTGAACAGTGTTAATAAGCATTACACTGAAGAGTAAAAAGTAATCATATTCTTGCGAATAAAAGTTGGAAGGGATACACTTACTTTTATCAGACATCATGTGCCAATTTGAGTATAACTCGTTATGGAAAAAGATCAACTGCCTTACTGAGACAGGCTCATCAGGGTTGCAGCATCTGCCAGAAACCATATCTTTATTCCAAACTTAACTGGCTTATCGTTCATGTATTGTTTCAAGCTCAGTATCTCTTTATAAGGTACCATTGTTTTGTCAACATTAACTTGTTTGTGAGGGACATATTCAAACTGGAATGCAAGGTGAGATCTGTCCACACACCTGGGTCACATTCAAATTCCTTGGATAGTATTTCCAAAAACTTCATCTTAATTATTCCAAAGCTTTCCTGGAGCCATCTAACACTTGACAAAGAAACAGATGTGATAACTAAAACCAGACATCTTTGATTATTAGGACTTATCCATAGTTGATTACATAAAGTAAGACTTCTGGTTAGGTTGATAACATTCAGTAAGACTTTTAGTTGTGTTTCTTACATCCAGTAAAACTTCTGGTTGGGTTGCTTAGACTGAGTAAGACTTTTGATTGGGTTGCATATGTGCTTATTTGTAATTAGTTTGTTGGGGATTATTATCATTACAAGTTGTGAAATTAATTATTGCCATTGTGTTTGAATTGATTTTGTAGCGAAATCTCTTAGACACTGTGAAAAAAAGAATTTTTTTTTGGTGCATAAAGGAGCAATAAGGAACTTAGTGGAAAACATCAATGGTAAATTGAAAATTCACATAGTTCAAACATCACCAATTTAACAGGCATTCATGGTTAAGTGGCTCTGAAAATGAAATCTCTATTTGGTTTTATTGTATCGAATATAATTTTGAACCATATTTATATTTATGTGAGTTGAATTGTAAAGCTCTCTAGAATTATTTAAAAGTTGTTATATGCCCACAATGAAAGCTTTTGAATGTGATTGTGCATCAGTCTTTCTGTCTGTCTATAGGTCTTTCTGCCCATGAAAGAGCTCTTCATTGCTTCTGTGTCACACAGTTGTGGTATTTATAGGATAAATGATGGGTTATATAGATGCATAGTATGATTATTACTTTAACCCATTGACCCATTGACCCATTGACCCATTTTCATCATTTTTACCTGAAATGCCAGTAGGAAATCGATTTTGAGAGATATTTCTGAATACATTATAATACATCGACTTGGAAGACATTTTCAGTTAACTTAATGCCTATTTGTGTTAGAATCATCAATTTTCATTGGCTCTTTTGCCTGAGCATGAGCAGAAGAGTAAAAAGTGGACTTCTTTTTTTTTTCATTTTCGTGTCGAAACCACACTTCATTCTAAATGCCCATCTTATCCTACTTTTTACAAGGGTTTACATGTCTGTGTGCAATTTAGACTGGTCTGTCTTAGATCTGAGGCCAAAAAGTCTAAAATCTGGACACAAAACTGGATCACAACTTAGGGAGAATTTCGCCTGGAAAAAACTCTGGTCCAAATAGAGACATTTTTCCATCTGTATTTTGTAGTGCAACTAGAATATCCATATTATTTGGTATAATCATAAAGCTACATCTCTCTACCTTTCAATAATACCACCCACTTTATTCTGTCACACATGACCTTGATGCTACATAGCTCAGAAGCAGGCTACCACCTCCTGCCCCGAAAACGTGGTGCTAGGGGTTAATGAGTTAAGAATGCTGGTAGATTTTTGAAAAAAAGGATATAAAAGAACATAAAATGAGAAAGATAGTCCTTATTAATTCTTTTCCAATGCTGAATAACTAAATTAAATCTTCTTGGTTTAATATGTTGTACATGTGCAGTTAGTTACTAGCTCATTTCAAGATACATTTCTGGAGATTTTATCAAGAAATAGTGTATTGTAAAAATCAGGAGTCAAGAAGAAGGTTGTCATTGACACTCCTTAAACATATTAAGTTTGTAGAATTTTTGAGTGGTTGAATGGTTTTGAATGGTTGAGTGGTTTTGAATGGTAGAGTGTTTTTAAAAGGTTGATTGGTTGATGCAAATAAGTGATAAGATTATTTATCTGGTCCATTTTGGGGTAAATATTTAGAAAAATGTATGAAAAATGGGTTTATGTCAAAAAGAAGCTTGTAATTGTTTTTCCTTTGGCACTCCTTGTATGATTTGTTAGAATTTTGGGGAAATATTGTGGATTGAGTGTAAATATGAAATAAGATGAAAAAAGGTTTTATTCTCTTTCATATGTCAGGAAATTATATTGCAAGAAATAGGGTTTTGAGAACCAAGGTCTATAATGAACTTAATTGTGTACTCTGTATGTGTGTGTATACATATAATCCCACAAAGTCTGAATATAATAACACACACACACACACACACACACACACACACACACACACACGGAATAAGGCATGGCCCAAATGTATGACTAAGAAAAATAAGACTTAATTTGTTCGAGGTACAAAACATTATCCTTAATAGTGTTGCATACCACACAGCAAAACATAAATTTTGTGTTTGATTTTGGAGCAGGATCATTGTCTTCCCAAAATGGAAATAAAATAGGTACAAAAGATAACCATAAACAGTATTAAATAGGTTTTTTTTTTGTTAAGATACCAAATATAATACTAAATAAACAAAACAAAACAAAACATTTATTCCATTTTCATATTATCGCTAATACAAATTTTTTCTACCATTAAGTCAGTGAGATACTGAATTTAATATATTCTCAAGCATATTTCTGATGCAAAAATAATGTTATTTATGATGTAAACCTAGTAAGAAATGAACATGTTTTACAAATATTGTTGATGTCATTCAAATTTTAATGTTCATTGTTTTTATTAAATATATCATATTCCAAATATACATAGCTTATGTTGATTGATATTGTATTGTTATATTTCAGTTTAAACCAAGGTGAAATTACTTTTATTTTGTCTCACAAAATGCTCAGTGTTGTCTCAAAATATTTCAACTTCTCCTTGACATCATGATTAGACCATTATCTTTGACAAAAGGGTTTCCACTGAAATATAATCTTAAATAGCATATCTTGATAAAATCTTCATGTTTATGCTAGATTATTTTTTATTTCTTTAGTGCTTATTTTGAAGGCCTCTTTTAAAGATGTCATAACAAAGAGTTTCAATTGTAATAAAAAAGTGTTTTGGTTGCCATAACACAGTGTTTTGGCTGTCATAGCATAGTGTTTTGGTTGTCATAAACAGTGTTTGGTTGTCATAACATAGTGTTTTGGTTGTCATAGCATAGTGTTTTGGTTGTCATAACACAGTGTTTGGTTGTCATAACACAGTGTTTTGGTTGTCATAGCATAGTGTTTTGGTTGTCATAACACAGTGTTTGGTTGTCATAACATAGTGTTTTGATTGTCATGACAGTGATTTGGTTGTCATAACATAGTGATTTGGTTGTCATGACAGTGATTTGGTTGTCATAACATAGTGATTTGGTTGTCATAACATAGTGGTTTGGTTGTCATAACACAGTGTTTTGGTTGTCATAACACAGTGTTTTGGTTGTCATAACACAGTGTTTTGGTTGTCATAACACTGTTTTGGTTGTCATAGCATAGTGTTTTGGTTGTTATAACACAGTGTTTTGGTTGTCATAACACAGTGTTTTGGTTGTCATAACATAGTGATTTGGTTGTCATAACATAGTGTTTTGTTTCACATGGAAAAATAATAAAAATGGTTGCATAGGAACACTTAGTAGTTATGTGGGGTTGAAGAACACTTGGTAAACTATGCATATTTAAAAGGTTAAAAATATACTATAGGGGGTGAGGGACCCTGGGTAACCAAGTGGTATGATCATTCAAACATCTCATGTCTGTTCATGTGTACTTGTGTCTTGGGCTTGATCAGCATCTGTAAGTGAAAAAGCTTGCCAGTAGCTTCCTGTGGGTCAGTGGTTTTTCCCTGGGAATTCTGGGTTCTTCCTCCACCAGGCTTATCATGTTCTGAATAATGGTGTTAAGCTCACAAAATAACACACATTATGAGACTGAATATGGTATACCTAATTCTGTGTTCATTGTCTAGGATGAGAAATTTTTTTAAATACTTTAAGCATATTTAAAATTTAATATATACTTTATGAAACCCTTGCCTGAAGTTAATGTGAATCATGATGTTTGTTTGTGATTTGGATTTTTAATGTAGCTTTAACAATTTCTTGGTCATATCACTTTGATGTCTGCAGTGTGGCAGTTTATAGCTATGTCTAGCTTTGGGGCATCAGACATGTAGCATGATGTTTCACTCAGTCACATCATCCTGACACTAGGCTAACCAGTCCTAACACTAACCTATTAATGCTGAAAGCCTAGCAACCTTTGTTATGACATGGCCGGGGATTGAACACTTGACCTACTGCATCCAAGGCAAATGCTGTAACCACTAGGCTACTGGAGCAGACCGCAAATCATGATGTTTTAAGAAAAGAAATATCTGATTTAAAATTATATCCAAATGAAAGCTTAAATGGTACCAGAGTCTTTTACACATATTTTTAATTTAAACTTTATGTAAAATGTATTATGTGTTAAGTATATTTTAAAATGTCTTTATATACCTTCATATTTAAAGATAATTTAAAATTATTAATTTGATTAAATGTTTCCTCCACCTATATGAAAAGGTGACAAAGAAGGCTGCTGCTTACTTATAAGTGACTCTATGATCCTTTCAGAACACTAAGTCTGAAGTTTCAACATCGATAACAGAAAATAAAGACCAAGACAAGAACAGCACAAAAGCTAAGACCTCTCATAAGATGTTTGCCACCACTGGCCTGCAGTCATCCCATATGGAGACAGAAGATAGCTGGTTAAGATCTTCTTCAGAGGAAGATGAGCTAAAATCAAAGAATAAAGCACAGGATTCAAGCTTCACAGCAAAAATTGACAAAAACAAGAAACAAAACTCAGCACACATGTTCAAGAGAAAGAAAGGTTGTACAGAATAGGATTAAATTTTGCTGTATGTGTATTTTTTGTAGAATGTGATCTGCTATATTTTGTAGCAGGAATCAGTGTGATGCTTTGCCAGATTGATGCAGTATCTATGTACCCAGGCCTGAAAATTGACCATACCTGTCCATAAGGCAAAGTAATCTTAAAGTATGGACCCTTGTCCTTCATCAGGCAGCAGTTTCTATTTTTAGCTGCTTCTAATAAAAGTTTCTGGATCCATATCAGGCAAACTTGGCAGAGTATCCAGACCTAAAGGCCTTTAGAACATGTAGTAATAGTAGTTGTTGTTGTTGTTGTTGGGCTTAATGCCATTTTTCAGCACACAATAGGCTATTCATGGCAGCCAGTATTAATGGTGGAGGAAGAAACCGGGAAATCACCAGAAGGAACCACCGACCCACGAGAAGCTACTGGCAAGTTTTCTCACATATCCACATTCGCCGAATCCTAGCCTCGAACCCACGCAGACAGAGGTGAGATGGCAGTGATCCATAATGGACAGCGCTTTAGACCACTTGGTCACTCGGGGCCTTGTTGTAATAGTAGTAGTAGCAGCAGCAGCAGCAGTAGTAGAAATAACACTAATAGAAGTAGCAGTAGTGTTTTACAGTATCTCATCACAGTTCTGATTGTATGGTAATAATTAAAAGTTCAGTTTAGATACAAAATATTCTAAATTAAAAGAAAATAATACAGACAGACAAATCCTTTCAAACAAGATTCAACATGAGCCAGTAAATACTAAAATTTGCAACCTATGAAAAAAAAAATTGGCAACCAAAGCAAGTTAAAATTCTGCTGAGTATATATAAAATAAAGAGAATATGACATCCTTCATCATTTGGTTAAACTTTCTTATATGCACCACATACCTTAATAAAATCCAAGATTGTCCTTGAGGGTAGATGGTCATAATTATTCTTCATTGAATTCTTGTAAAGAAACTAATGTCTGGCAAGATACAGGTTGACATACTTAAAAATAAAATGTGTTCCTCCATCAGTGGACTCTGGCAGGGATTCAGAAAACATGTTCCATTGTCAGTAGACTCTGGCAGGAACTCAGAAAACATGTTCCACTGTCAGTGGACTCTGGCAGGGATTCAGAAAACATGTTCCACTGCCAGTGGACTCTGGCAGGGCATGCACTCCTAAGTAGGAAGACTATGCTTATTTGTATAATATTGAGGTCTGTATATGGAATCTTTCATTCAGAAATGGGTGACTTCAAGGCAGATTTGGCTGCTATTTGTTTCATATCATTAACCCTGGTTCCAGTGTTACTAGGCTGACAATAATATGAAATACCTTTTCAAGATTGTATGAGCAAGTTAAGTTATTGAAGACTTGGGATATTAATGTGTGCTCTAATTTCAGGTTTAGCAAGGCTTTTAATGTTAAAAAGTACTCCAAAAAGATGACAAAATTTGCTTTGGTAGATTTCATTGTAGTTTCATTGTGGTTCAAAAGGTCTTTGTATGACTGTAACTTCAACAGTAAAACTGGAAGCTTGATGTGGTAATTGGCTCAATATGTTGTCACATGATGTTTGAACAATCTGTATATTGAGATGCATAATTTTGATAATAAGGCATACCTGACCTTTTAAATAATCTGTACATAGAGATGCAAAATTGGGACAGGAGGATTTTTAAATTTGTTTTAAATGATATCAAATAATTGGCCATATATTTAAAAAAATAGAAATAATCAAGCAACTTCTTTTCGGCAAAAGTTATTGAACAGGATTTTACGTTATTTTACAGTAAGCATTATGGTATAAAATATTTAAGATGCTTGTGAGTCATCCTGATATGCCATCAACTATAGCTGCCATTACCAAAAGTATGAAAAATCCTGTAAACAGTGTTTTTCACAAATATGACAAACAACATTTGACAAAATTGTATAAGAAGGCCTTTTAAAATTTCTTAGGAATGCCTTTTGCATTTTTATAGGAATACTTTAAAACTGTATACAATGGCCTTTTAAATTTTTATTGGAAGGCTTTTTAAATAAAAAAAATCCACTGAATAGAATATGATTAAATTTGTTTGAAATTATTTTAGTATCAAGGTCTTTTTCATTTTTTATATGTTGCAGATGATCTGCCTTCAAACAAGGCAGATGTTACTAAGAACAGAAATAGAAAAATCAACATAAACAGATTTTGATAGAATTTTTAGATATCATTCTGCACAAAGGCCTTTCAGTTTTATTTTCAAATGATGCCAATGCCCTATTCAGTATTTCCACAAATGCTGTGAAAAGACACTGGCCCTAGCTTTTGGTATTTATTGGAAATGTGCTGCAATCAAAAAACTTCGCTATTGTCATTGAAAACCTCTGTTTTGAAGTCAGAACTCCTGACCAAATGCAGTGAATCCTCCAACTGATTTCTTTGTTCTTTCTGTTACGACCCTCTAGTTAAATTACATGTGTTAAGATTTGAATTTTTCTATTTTATTTCCATTTTAATTTAATTTTCATTTTTGTATCATTAAATTTAATTATTATGATGATGATTATGTTTGCATGGTTCTGATATTTTGTTAGAGACATGATACTTAAAACATAAATGTGACTCATGTAAACATGATTTTCGCATGAAGGTTTCATCATTGCAAGTAAACAGTCTGGAAAAGCTATATAAATGATTGGTTGTGATCACGTCATTACTTGTTTATGCTTCAGCAATACCCAAGTGATTTCGAAATCTTTTGTGCATGTGTACATGGTGTGATGTATTAGCTTGTTGTAATTGTTCAGTTATCAGTAAGAAATATTCAGTCATAGTTGGTCATAGTCGAGAGTCACATCAAAACATTTTCGAGTCTCTAATACCTTAAAAGGTATTTATGTGCTGGAAAGAGTTGTTCATTGTACGTATGAGGAACAACATGTGTATTGTTAGTGGTGGTAGCTGTACTTCATCTACTTTTCCCTGGAGAACAACACTACTGGTTTTGGACAAAGGCATTTGCTGAAATTATTTCTAGATTAGAACAGAAAAATACAGATTGTGCTTCACAGTGAAAATTTTGGACATTTTGTGTTAACCTTCATCTGACATTGTCATTTGCCATCTTGGAATGGAACTAAGATTCAGACTGTATCAATTTAGAACTGTTTATTCACAGGACTTATATGTTTTCACAACTTTAGAACAAATTATTTTGAATTAATTACTTTGAACGAGGTAACATTTCACATATTCAGTATGGAACTTAAATCTAACCTATCAACATCTCGGAGGAATTTTATAATGAACAAGATTCATGGATATTAATGAAATGATCTTGCATTTATTTGACTGAGAGTATTACCTATCTAGAGAGTTTATTTTCCATCCACTTTTGATTCAACTTGGTGCAGTAATTAGGTTTATATAAACAAAAACCTCTTGCATGAGGTTAATAATGTATGAAAACTAGCTATATTGATTTTGCCTTTTCATTGGTAATGCATTTTATTGCAATTAAAATCAGCAGTATGAGTGTTGTGTTCTAGCAATACTAATGAAACAGTCAACTTGAAGGTTATGTAAACGAGATGAGCCATATCTGACCCACTTGGGACTTTTGTTTGTAATAATTTTGTACTAAAATCAGCTTGAGAGTTTTGATTGTCAGGTAATGTTGACAAGCTTATGGATGGTATTTCTTCCAGTTATGGGGGCAAAATGGTTGCACAAGTGAAAACTTAAGCTTTTGGACATTCAGAATAAAAAAGAAAACCTATCTGGTACTTCACACAGTTCTACAGTTTTCATCATACGTACAAATTACTTTTCCACTATTATAAGATTTGCAGCATTTCTCTTTTAGTTTCTCCTGCAGATTTCTAATTATGATCCACATTTCCAAATTTGATTTCATTCTTGAGCAGTGTTCCCCAATCATTCCAGATAGTAAGAAGAGGTATGACAGAAAGTTTCTGCTGAAACTACAGAATTCTCCCCAGTCCATGATAAAACCTGCTGATCTTCCTGACATTCCAGAAATCATGATTGAAAAGGTATGACAGCTGTAATTTTTATTAGTTATCTTCTTGACATGAGATGCAGCTTGTCAAGTAGTCATCCCTGTGGCTTGTAAGGGTCCTTGACATGATATTCAACTTGAGTAGTCATTCTTGTGCATTGTGAAGACTCTTTGTTCCTGTAGATTGTGAAGGCATCTTACTGGCACATAAACACTTTAGAATCATGAGCTAAAAATCAACTACTGGAATACCATACTGAAATGTTCAAAAGCATTACATATATTGTGTTTCAATTAAGGATATAATACCTAAGGTAAATCATACACAGTCCTTACTGCTTTTAAACAGTTGCATCAAAAAGTTTTTTGACCAAAAATATAATTTAATTTTTTAAAGAACTTGCTGTGATCTGTTGCATTTAGTCTCTGCTGGTACTGATCTTATGTAGCATCCGATATTTATCTGACATAATGTGAGCAATTTAATCTTGACCCTTGAGCTGAACATTGCATAGAAAATATGTACATTATTGTAAATTATTATTATTGTTGTTGCTGTTACTATTATCTTTATAAGTCAAGATTGCTATCTGAGGATGGTTCGATATTAAAGTATTCAGATTACATTGCAAATATTGCTAAACATGCAACACAATTTCAGCCCTTGAAGATGATGACTTCGAAAACATGGAATACATTATTAGCCCAAGATGACGATGACTTCAGAAATATCAAACACATTATTATCCATTGATGATATTACTAATCAGAATTAATGAACATATTATTAGCCCTTGATCACAATGACTTCAGCAACATGGAACTCATTATTAGCCCTTGATGATGATGACTTCAGAAACATGGAATACATTATTAGCCCATGATGATGATGACATTAAATAATAGAACACATTATTAGCCCTTGACAATTATGATGACTTCAGCAACATGAAATTCATTATTAGCCTTTGAAGATGATGACTTCAGCAACATGAAATTTATTATGAGCCTTTGAAGATGATGACTTCAGCAACATGAAATTCATTATGAGCCTTTGAAGATGATGACTTCAGCAACATGAAATTCATTATTAGCCCATGATGATGATGACTTCTGAGCAACATGAAATTTATTATGAGCCTTTGAAGATGATGACTTCAGCAACATGAAATTCATTATGAGCCTTTGAAGATGATGACTTCAGCAACATGAAATTCATTATGAGCCTTTGAAGATGATGACTTCAGCAACATGAAATTCATTATTAGCCTTTGAAGATGAAGACTTCAGCAATATGAAATTCATTATGAGCCTTTGAAGATGATGACTTCAGCAACATGAAATTCATTATGAGCCTTTGAAGATGAAGACTTCAGCAACATGAAATTTATTATGAGCCTTTGAAGATGATGACTTCAGCAACATGAAATTCATTATGAGCCTTTGAAGATGAAGACTTCAGCAATATGAAATTCATTATGAGCCTTTGAAGATGAAGACTTCAGCAATATGAAATTCATTATGAGCCTTTGAAGATGATGACTTCAGCAACATGAAATTCATTATGAGCCTTTAAAGATGATGACTTCAACAACATGAAATTCATTATGAGCCTTTGAAGATGAAGACTTCAGCAACATGAAATTTATTATGAGCCTTTGAAGATGATGACTTCAGCAACATGAAATTCATTATTAGCCCATGATGATGATGACTTCTGAGCAACATGAAATTTATTATGAGCTTTTGAAGATGATGACTTCAGCAACATGAAATTCATTATGAGCCTTTGAAGATGAAGACTTCAGCAACATGAAATTTATTATGAGCCTTTGAAGATGATGACTTCAGCAACATGAAATTCATTATGAGCCTTTGAAGATGATGACTTCAGCAACATGAAATTCTTTATGAGCCTTTGAAGATGAAGACTTCAACAACATGAAATTTATTATGAGCCTTTGAAGATGATGACTTCTGAGCAACATGAAATTTATTATGAGCCTTTAAAGATGATGACTTCAGCAACATGAAATTCATTATGAGCCTTTGAAGATGAAGACTTCAGCAACATGAAATTTATTATGAGCCTTTGAAGATGATGACTTCAGCAACATGAAATTCATTATGAGCCTTTGAAGATGATGACTTCTGAGCAACATGAAATTTATTATGAGCCTTTAAGATGATGACTTCAGCAACATGAAATTCATTATGAGCCTTTGAAGATGATGACTTCTGAGCAACATGAAATTTATTATGAGCCTTTGAAGATGATGACTTCTGAGCAACATGAAATTTATTATGAGCCTTTAAAGATGATGACTTCAGCAACATGAAATTCATTATAAGCCTTTGAAGATGATGACTTCTGAGCAACATGAAATTTATTATGAGCCTTTGAAGATGATGACTTCAGCAGCATGAAATTCATTATGAGCCTTCGAAGATGATGACTTCAGCAACATGAAATTTATTATGAGCCTTTGAAAATGATGACTTCAGCAACATGAAATTTATTATGAGCCTTTGAAGATGAAGACTTCTGAGCAACATGAAATTCATTATTAGCCTTCGAAGATGATGACTTCAGCAAAATGAAATTCATTATTAGCCTTTGAAGATGATGACTTCTGAGCAACATGAAATTTATTATGAGCCTTTGAAGATGATGACTTCAGCAACATGAAATTCATTATGAGCCTTCGAAGATGATGACTTCAGCAAAATGAAATTCATTATTAGCCTTTGAAGATGATGACTTCTGAGCAACATGAAATTTATTATGAGCCTTTGAAGATGATGACTTCAGCAACATGAAATTCATTATGAGCCTTTGAAGATGATGACTTCAGCAACATGAAATTCATTATTAGCCTTTGAAGATGATGACTTCAGCAACATGAAATTCATTATTAGCCTTTGAAGATGATGACTTCTGAGCAACATGAAATTTATTATGAGCCTTTGAAGATGATGACTTCTGAGCAACATGAAATTCATTATGAGCCTTTGAAGATGATGACTTCAGCAACATGGAATACAGTATGAGCCTTTGAAGATAATGACTTCAGAAAGATGGAATACATTATTAGCCTTTGAAGATGATGACTTTGAAACATGGATGATGACTTTAGACACAACAAATACATTATTAGCCCTTGATAACGATGACTTCAAAGACATGGAAATTGTTTGGCATGCTGTTTATTCAGTGTCTGTTGCACATTTTGCATATGCAAAAGTACAGTTGTATGGTGATACATTCTGACCATGTAGTCAGTGTTTAAGTTAGTAGGTAGATACACATAAGTACATATTATAGATATTTATGTCAATTGTTATCATTCATATTATGTTTTTATCTAGCCTAGTTTCCAGCTTTTTCCACGAGATTTTGCAGGTGTGGGAAACATTGCTGACTTTACAACAGGATATATATGGATCGTCAAAAGTCAGGTCAGTATTGTCTGCAGTGTTGTCATATTGCACTGTTGTAACATTGATGATTTGTACTGAGTGTCATATGTTTGTGCTGTTTTTAGGATATGCTATATGTCTTTGACTTGCCTCTGCAAGAATAAAGATATAATTCAATGCAATTTATAGGCAAGAGTAGGATTTAGTTTATCATCTGGATATATCTGTATGGAAAGTACCCATTATCCTCTTTCAAAAGGTTACTTAAAGTTCATTGTTGTGTGCTTAGATTTCACCTGTAAAATAACACAGACATCAAAACATCGGTATGTTTCCATGTATATAAAAAGATATAACATTCATAAATCACTGAAATTAAATGTTGGTTTCTCTATCCAAGCCAACTTGGTTCTGTCTTTCAGTCAATAAATAATCACCAGGGTAAGGATGCCCTGTGTAGAGGGATAAACTTGGAGATGCAGAAAAATACCAGTCTGCATCCAGTAGATGGCTCTAGGAAATCTCCAAGGGTGGATGAGGAACAGAAAAAGAAAGTATGTTAAGTTTGCCAGAAGCTATACATATAACTGAATATATATTATACGAGTTTCACCACTTGGATGTGTTTTCATCTAACCATTATATTTATCAAGTTAATATAATCTGAACAGGCAGCTTTAAGAAAAGTTCACTCATACAAATTTGTAAAAAGTATTAAATTAGGTTATGATAAATGCAAATTGGGGTATTGTTGTTGTTACTAATGGGTCTAATGACATTTTGCAGCACATGATAAGCTATACATGGTGGCCAGTATACTGGTGATGGAAGTAACCAGGAAAAACTGGCAAGAACCACCGACCAATGGGAACCTACTGGCAAACTTTCTCAAGTACCCATACTTACAGGTATAAGAGCAAATTGGGGTATATATATATATATATATATATATATATATATATATATATATATATATATATATATATATATATATATATATATATATATATTTGAGCAAAACATTATTCCTTTTATTGTCTCACCTGAAAATTGCAAAGCATAGGTGGGACATAGGCATACATTTTCCAACAGCCATGTTGTTGGTCATGTTGTGATCACTGTTGTTATTGCAGGCATCAGTACAAAATGCTTGCTCCCATCTTCTCTACCTGAGTTGACACTGTCCCATTTTCTCTACCTGAGTTGACACAGTCCCATCTTCTCTACCTGAGTTGTCACAATCCAATCTTTTCTACCAAGTCTGGCACAGTCCCATCTTCTCTACCTGGTCTGACACAGTCCCATCTTCTCTACCTGGTCTGACACAGTCCCATCTTCTCTACCAAGTCTGACATAGTCCCATCTTCTCTACCTGATCTGACACAGTACTACCTTCTCTACCTGGTCTGACACAGTCCCATCTTCTCTACCTGGTCTGATACAGTCCCATCTTCTCTACCAAGTCTTTCATAGTCCCATCTTGTCTACCTGATCTAACACAGTCCTATCTTCTCTACCTGGTCTGACACAGTCCCATCTTCTCTACCAAGTCTGACATAGTCCCATCTTCTCTACCTGATCTGACACAGTCCTACCTTCTCTACCTGGTCTGACACAGTCCTATCTTCTCTACCTGGTCTGACACAGTCCCATTTTCTCTACCAAGTCTGACACAGTCCCATCTTCTCTACCTGATCTGACACAGTCCTATCTTCTCTACCTGGTCTGACACAGTCCCATCTTCTCTACCTGGTCTGACACAGTCCCATCTTCTCTACCTGGTCTGACACAGTCCCATCTTCTCTACCTGAGTTGACACAGTCCTATCTTCTCTACCTGGTCTGGCACAGTCCCATCTTCTCTACCTGGTCTGACACAGTCCGATCTTCTCTACCAAGTCTGACACAGTCCCATCTTCTCTACCTGGTCTGACACAGTCCCATCTTCTCTACCTGGTCTGACACAGTCCCATCTTCTCTACCTGGTCTGACACAGTCCCATCTTCTCTACCTGGTCTGACACAGTTCCATCTTCTCTACCAAGTCTGACATAGTCCCATCTTCTCTACAAAAGGCTGACTTTGTCAAAGGAAGATTCAGATTCTACATATCCATACTTCCAATTTTTGTTGCCTTTCAGTTCTGCTAACCTTGTTCTGTTCCCTTAATTGCCTCTTACAGAATTCTTGCTTCATTGACCATTTAACCAATACAATCCAGCCTTCTTTCAAACATTTAGTGAAATCTAGTAAAGTTGCTCATATCTTTCTCTTCTTTGAAAGAAAACTTTGAGTCTCAAGCCTCAAGAGCACATGTAACTCCAGTGTAGCTTTTCACAAAAACCATATTCCTGTTTTCCACTCAAATGTTTCTCAGTCAGAATTACAGAATTACAGATTTGGAAATCTTGAAATTATTATCCATAAGCATAGACAAGAAACAATTCCATGACTAACTTCTTCTGTCTCAGAAGTTAGAAGGTATTTACTTGCATGCAAGACCTGGTCTCCATTGCTGCATTTCAGCATGCAGAACAAAACTTAGACATCTCAATTGCAATCCCTAATGACATATATGTCTGGTATGCAGTCTTTTGCATGGCTTAATTGTAATCAAATGACAGCTTAACACCCGCTTTCCGGTTATATAGTTATATAGCAGCTTCCACTAACCTCCAATTCATGAAAAGAAATTCATTATTGATCCATATCTGTGCAGTTGAAAGACTACTAAGAGACCATCTTCTGTATTCCATTCTATTATCCCACTGCCATATAGAGGAGATTAATGCAAACACTAGTCATCCAAAGAAACAAACCCTTGCACAAACCCAGTAACACACATCCCAGTCTTCATACATTTGGGACCAGTAAAACAAAAAGGACCCCCATGTAAGTTGGACTAGACAAGATAATAAACCATTACTCCAGAACTTATTATTCCTTGGTGATGGCCTAGATTTCCAGAGCAAGTGATTTTTGTGAAAAAAGCAATAGAAAGTCAGGTTTGGACTAAATTTCTGTCCATCACAGCCTCAGTGACTTTTCAAGGAGATGTTAGCTCAATTGACAATCAGGTTGTGCAGTTTTCTAAGACATGTTTAAAGAATGGAGGACATGCATCAGGAAAATGACCAATGATACAGTCTGGCCACTTACTTTTTCTTTCAGTTTATAGCTTTAGTTCTTTGTAGCAACTTCAATCTTATGATGGATTTTGATGTGGTTGAAACAAATCACAAGTTGAACAACTTTCAAACCAATATTTTCCAAATGCAAATGTGCATGACCACTTTTGATTGTTTTTGTTGGGTTTAAATTTGTAGCAAATTTACTAATTTGTTTTATGAAATATTCAAAGTTTGTAGAAAATATTTTAACCTTTCAATTACATCATGTTCACAAGTCTTTAAAATCAGCCAGTTTGACCCAAATTATTTTAAACTTAAATATTTCAACAAGTTTTGAATAAATTTTGATGAAATGTTGTTATTGGTTATTATCCAATATCCTCTTTTTTTCTTTAGTGCTTAATTATAGGGTTGTTTTAAAGTTAATGTTGTCATAACAAAGTCTGAGTTCATATAGGAAAAATTATGTGAATCTTGTCACATGATTTTGTAATTACTTTGGTAATTGCATTCCATACAAAGGTGAAAGCAGTGTATTATATACTGGTTTTCATTGTCTATAGGGCTACAAAAAATTACAATATTTTTCAAAGACATGGTATATTTTATGAATTCTGTAAAATCATTGCATGATTGTAATAGTAAATATGATTTTTGAAGTGAAGAAAACCCTCAACTGTAAGTAATGTAATTTAGTTTTTCTCATGTGTTTACATAAAATATATACAGAGCAAATTAATCTTTATGTATATTATAAAATGACATTGATATACTTTCATTTTTCAGGACTTGAACGAAATGGAATGTATTAAATGGTTCCTCTTGACACAGCATAAAGTTATGAAATTAGATGATTTTTAGTAACTTATTGTTAACCCCGTGATCATTTCAGCCCTCTAAATCTGAGGATTCAATAGTCAGAGCAGAAAGAGAAAACCAGAAGCAGAAAACCACAAAAGCTGAAGCTCATGACAAGAAGGTTGGCACTGTGGACAAGCCATCAACTCATGTAGGTGGAGAAAAGAACAGGTCAAACTCTTCATTAGAAGAACATGTTACAAAATTGGACAATCAAGCAAAGGTTGCAAGTCGTACAAAGAAAACTAAAAAGAATAAAAAACAGAAAGCAGTACTCAGGTCCAAGAAAGGTAGTACTAAACAGGATGCAATTTAGTTGCATGTGTTTTTGTACAGAGTGATTAGTTGTATGACATGTCAGAGTGGAGTTACATTTGCATGTACAGTGTGATTACTTGTGTGGCATGACAGAGTAGAGTTACATTTGCATGTACAGTGTGATTACTTGTATGGCATGACAGTGTGGAATGTTACATTTGCATGTACAGTGTGATTAGTTGTATGGCATATGACAGAGTGGAGTTACATTTACATGTACAGTGTGATTAGTTGTATGGCATATGGCAGAGTGGAGTTACATTTACATGTTCAGTGTGATTAGTTGTATGGCATATGACAGAGTGGAGTTACAGTTGTATGTACAGTGTGATTAGTTGTCTGGCATGACAGAGTGGAGTTATGACAGGTTGAGTTTCAAGCTATTCTGTAGATCTTATTTCTAATCAAATCTGGATCAGATGTGGAATAGAGGCTTTATCTGATCAAGATTTTGGAGGAATTCCATAAATAATTGTATTCACACACATTAATGAGGTGTTCATCCATCAGATTATCTGACCTTTTCCACATAATGGTACCCATATTTCTGGTCGGACTTCAATTAGACTTGGAATATAAGCTTTAATCATCAAGGCATTAGGCTCAAGTCAAGTAATGAAAAAGATTTACATTTATTAACAAGGTCATCTTGCATTTGGTTGGCTATTAGCTTTGTACTCCTTTTCTGCTATAATGCCAATATATTTTGTCCTTTACCTTTATTGACAAATACCAATGGGATACCACATGAGATCAGCAATCAATATAAACAGGGTTAACTTAATGGAGTTAATGCATTCTGTAAAAATAAATTTATATTTATTTATGAAGATAGCTTTGATTGCTGATGAATGTGAATGATTATATTTATAATGTTATGAATAATACTTCCTCATGTTTAGGGCATGGAATGTTTTAGCTGGTGAGAACTCAAAATTTGGACATTAAAGGTAAATAAATGTCTGCCAGTTAGCATATTTCTGCAATGTTTTTCATATCAGGAAGTAAAACCAATTGGTTTTCCACTATTCCAAGAGTTCCAGTCTTTTATATATGAATATTTCATTTTCGTATAGATTTTTCCTTTAGATAAACATTTGCTAATTTCATCTCCTTCCAGTGGAGTGTTCCCCAATCATTCCAGATAGTAAGAAGAAATATGACAGAAAGTTTTTACTGAAGTTGCAGAATGCTCCCCAGTCCATGATAAAACCTGCTAATCTTCCTGACATTCCAGAAATCATCATTGAAAAGGTAAGACATTTGTGAAAAGAATTGGTCTTGTATACAGGCTGAATTATAAGTCATTCATGTGGCTTGTGTAGCTTTAATAGTCATTCATGTGACATGCATAGTTTGAATAGTCATTCATGTGGCTTGTGTAGTTTAATAGTCATTCATGTGGCATTTGTAGTTTGAATAGTCATTCTTGTGGCTTGTATAGTTTAATAGTCATTCATGTGGCATTTGTAGTTTGAATAGTCATTCATGTGGCTTGTGTAGCTTAATAGTCATTCATGTGGCATGCATAGTTTGAATAGTCATTCATGTGGCTTGTGTTGTTTAATAGTCATTCATGTGGCATTTGTAGTTTGAATAGTCATTCTTGTGGGTTGTGTAGTTTAATAGTCATTCATGTGGCATTTGTAGTTTGAATAGTCATTCATGTGGCTTGTGTAGTTTAATAGTCATTCATGTGGCATTTGTAGTTTGAATAGTCATTCTTGTGGCTTGTGTAGTTTAATAGTCATTCATGTGGCATTTGTAGTTTGAATAGTCATTCTTATGGCTTGTGTAGTTTAATAGTCATTCATGTGGCATTTATAGTTTGAATAGTCATTCATGTGGCTTGTGTAGGTTAATAGTCATTCATGTGGCATTTGTAGTTTGAATAGTCATTCTTGTGGCTTGTGTAGTTTAATAGTCATTCATGTGGCATTTGTAGTTTGAATAGTCATTCATGTGGCTTGTGTAGTTTAATAGTCATTCATGTGGCATTTGTAGTTTGAATAGTCATTCTTGTGGCTTGTGTAGTTTAATAGTCATTCATGTGGCATTTGTAGTTTGAATAGTCATTCTTATGGCTTGTGTAGTTTAATAGTCATTCATGTGGCATTTGTAGTTTGAATAGTCATTCATGTGGCTTGTGTAGGTTAATAGTCATTCATGTGGCATTTGTAGTTTGAATAGTCATTCTTGTGGCTTGTGTAGTTTAATAGTCATTCATGTGGCATTTGTAGTTTAAATAGTCATTCATGTGGCTTGTGTAGTTTAATAGTCATTCATGTGGCATTTGTAGTTTGAATAGTCATTCTTGTGGCTTGTGTAGTTTAATAGTCATTCATGTGGCATTTGTAGTTTGAATAGTCATTCATGTGGCTTGTGTAGTTTAATAGTCATTTGTGTGGCATTTGTAGTTTGAATAGTCATTCATGTGGCTTGTGTAGTTTCAAGCATTACAATTATTTGTTTGACTGCACTCAGATTGGGTGCAAAACATCATCTCAGTAAGAACTTAGATGTGTTTGAGGATGATCGGATGAACAAATTGTATTTAGACATGATCAGTTTAAAATAGGCAACCCACTTTTATATAGATATGATTCCTAGTCAGTTTAAAATAGCCAGCCCACTTTTATATAGTCATGATTCCTAGTCAGTTTAAAATAAGCAACCCACTTTTATATAGACATGATTCCTAGTCAGTTTAAAATAGGCTACCCACTTTTATATAGACATGATTCCTGGTCAGTTTAAAATAGGCAACCCACTTTTATATAGACATGATTCCTAGTCAGCTTAAAATAGGCAACCCACTTTTATATAGACATGATTCCTAGTCAGTTTAAAATAGGCAACCCACTTTTATATAGACATGATTCCTAGTCAGTTTAAAATAGGCAAACCACTTTTATATAGATATGATTCCTAGTCAGTTTAAAATAGGCAACCTACTTTTATATAGACATGATTCCTAGTCAGTTTAAAATAGGCAACCCACTTTTATTTTGGCATGACTTCTGATCAACTTTGAATTGGCAACCCATTTTTATTTTGTGTGATTCCTGATTAACTTAGAATAGGTGACCAACTTCTATTTTAGAGTGACACCTGATCAGAATAGAATTGGCAACCCACTGGCTTGTGAATACTCAAGCCATTTACATTTTAATTTCAGCCAAATTTACTGAGAGCTTTATCCTAACTGTGCTACAAATAGGTTTAATGTTGATCGTATTTTGACCTTAATTTTACAGAGACATTGCCAATTATTGGCTCAAAATGGGCAGCCAACTGGCTTGTGAATACTCTAGATGTGCTATAGAACACCAAAACTAATAACAGTAGAATATAGGACATTACAGTATGTAGTTGTTAATGAAGCAAGTTTTTTTATAGTTTGTGTTGAAGTCACAGATTCAGGTCTGGGGATGCTTGTATACAGGATGTAATAAGATCATCTTGTAAAAATTATAAAGCATAGGTATATGGAACATTATCTACATTTGTCAATGATGGTTACATAAGCAGTATTTCCAAAATACAATGATTACATATATTTAACTATTTAGAGCCTGTTGTATATTTTCAGTATTGAAATTCAAGACTGCAATTTTTAGGTTAAATTTTGTGAACCTAATGGTAGTATGTATATATGTATATTAGTAGGTAGGTAGGTAGGAGGGTAGGTACATGGATACATATATGTTGTACATATTTTCTATGTCAATTTCAGTTATTATTGTTTTTGTATTCTACTTTTATCCAGCCCAATTTCCAGATTTTTCCCCAAGATTTTACTAATATAGGCAACATTGCTGACTTTACAACAAGATATGTATGGACTGACAAAAATCAGGTAAGTATTGTTTCCAGATTTAGATGTGTCATGCATTTCAAGTAACTTCTTAGACACATTATTTCATGTTAATACAAGACTGTAAGAGATGGTTTAACTGAATGCTATGATTCCTGTAATTTGCCGTAATTCATTACATTGCACTGACATGATTTCATTTGCTTTTACTTGTCATTGTGATATATTTATGTGGTATCCATGGTATTAAATGGTATTTTTCTTCACTTTACTGGTTCATAAATCTTTAATTGCCTTGACATAGATCTATATCTCTGTGTGCAGTAAAACCTCTGATTGTGACAACCTCCAAAATAAAGATCATATTAGTTAAGTCCTATTTCTGGATTAAAGATAAAACTTATCTTCTGCTTAGTTTCAGAAATCAGATCACCTCCCAATTAAGACCAATTTATAGAGCCCACTTGGTGGTCATATTTGGGTTTTTGTTGTAACTGAGCTCAAAAGAGTTGAACTTTTACATGTATAATTTTAATCAAAATTGAAGTTTAGGATTTTAATAGTCAAATAATGTTTTCAGCCCAACATTTTATTTTTTTTTACTTTCAAACTCTTTTTAATGGTGTTGCGAACAACACAGGTTTCAATTTAAATTATTTGAAAAGTCTTAGCTAGAAACCATTCACAAGGCCTTATCAGACTTCAGTAAGGTATTTTTCAAAGTTAGTCACCTGAAAGTACATTACAAATTTCACCAACATTGTTTCACAATTAATCACTAAATTTAATATAACCTTTCCTGATAGGACATAAGTCAGTATTACTTGAAGGTGTATTCTCTTCTGAAACTCCTGTCTTATCAGGAAAATTTTAAGATTTTGTTCTGGATCTCCTCCTGCTTCTGTTATATGTCATTGACCCACTTATAAAGGTTCATTCAAGAACTAGATTATTTGCAGATAATACAACCCTACAATTCTCTATTAACAATAGCTCATACTGTAACAAACTCCAGTCAGGTCTTTCTGTATTTTAAAATGGAAAGAAATTGTGGGAAATTTATTTTATCACCAGTAAATGCTCAATTTTACTTCTCTCAAGAACTAGACACCGAATTGGACATGTATACTTTTTGGTGAGAAGTTGGAAGCAGTCAATCTTGCTAAATACCTTGGTGTAGACATTAGTCATAACTTGAACTGTGGAACCACCATATCTCTAAAATGAATCATGTCCAAAATATCTTGGATTTCTCTGAAGAAACATGAAAGTCATCATGAAATAATAAGCTTATGAAGCATTGGCTAAAACTGGAATTTGAAGATCTCTCCTTTGCCTAGAGTCCATACACCAATTTAGACATCTCTCCTTTGCCTAGAGTCCATACACAAAGTTAGACATCTCTCCTTTGCCTAGAGTCCATACACAAAGTTAGACATCTCTCCTTTGCCTAGAGTACATACACAAAGTTAAACATACTGCCTCAGTGGCCTGGAGGTTAGAGCATCAGCCTCAGATGTGGGAGGTTGAAGTTCAAACCTTGGCTGAGTCATACCAAAGGCTTATAAAAGTGGTCCTTGCTCGTTTTGCACTCTGCATTAAAAGGTTAGTGCCATAACTGGTTGGCCTAGTGTCAGGGTAATATAACTGGGTGGGACATGTATGTGGCATGATGCCCCAGTTCTAGACATCAATATAAACTAAAAATTTGAAACACACATACACACTCAAATTAAAACATCAAAACCATGGTTTGCATGATAATGGGTTATGAAGACAAATCTAATCATGTTTGAACTGTACCATTTGAACATCTGGTGAATGAATGCCAGTTTCCTGCCAGTATTTTCATATTTTGATTGAGTTTGATGTTCATTGTTTGCAAGCTTGGAGTCATATACTAATCAGGTCTGTCAGCCCATATATCAGCAATTTCGTTTCTTTGAAGTAACTTTACTGAAAAGATTGAAATACAAACCCTTGCTAACTGATGGAATAGAATATGTATTGTTTGTCCATGTTTGTCTTTACAATCAAGTCATCTAGAGAGCATTAAAGTTCGCATAACAAACAGCACATCAAAAGACCATTATAGTTTGCCTAACCTACAGCACATCAAAAGACCATTATAGTTTGCATAACAAACAGGACATCAAAAGACCATTATAGTTTGCATAACAAACAGCACATCAAAAGACCATTATAGTTTGCATTTAAAATTGGCAGGTCTTAGTGGTGCATGAGAGTTTATATTAACTGTTATTATTACAATATGGTCTTAAAATTAGTAATAGAAAAGAGTGAGAAGCAACAAGGTCTGTAAAATTCAACATTATTACCCTAGAATACAGAGTGAAAATGAAAAACAAAGGGAACTCACAGTTAAGTGAATTAGATCTCAAATTATCTTAAAACTACAGACACAAGTCCTAATTTAACTAAAGTTCTGAATAAACTTTAGAGGAAATCCAGATTAAATCCAATGCTGGAGGTGTTGATGTACCTGTTGTGACCTGTGTTGTTTTTATGTACCAACACCTTTTGTTGGATCATGATATTACAATTCAAGAATATATCCTTATTTGAAATTTCAGCATAAATTAAGTCCATTTCGAAGAATGTTATTTGTGAAGAACACTGTATTTCCAGAGAAGGATCACATGAATGAAATAATTTGAAGAAATAAATTCCAGCCCGTATGAACTACTGAATACATCAGTAATACAACTGATTCAGTCTCAAGATCTTATAGCACAAATGAATAGTGTTTTCATTAATAAGAATATGTTGTCTTCTGCCTGACCTCTGACCATATTTTCTAAAAAAATACCATTACCAAATGTAAAATAACCTTCTGGAATTTCATAATGTTAACAAAATAAAAATGTTATTTATAATTAGAAGTCTGTTTTTAAAATTATAAATTAAAATGTGTAGTAAACAACAAATAGGCCCAGCAGTTCATTGGGAAGTTCAAAAAAGATCAAGACTCAGGTGAGATAAACATGTTTACTACAAAATCAAAATTAATAATTCAGACCAGGTAGAAAATGAACTAATTTTGGAGAAGGTCAAGTTCAACATACAATGACTCATTATCAACATCATATAATGAAATAAAAACAATAAATAAAAACTAACAAACAACACTTGTAAATATACATAACACAGTCAATACATCTAGAGAGCTTTAAAGTTTGTATTAATACTCTGCACATGTAATGACCATTATTGTTTGCATTTACAGTTGGCATGTCTAGGGAGCATTCAAGTTTTTGTGTACACAGAAAGAGATTTCTTTAATTTTACTCTTTGCCATCATGATTTCAGCTTACACGCAAGGGTGGAACTGGACAGTTGGATTGGTTTATGGCCAGTATTAAAAATGGGTCCAGATCCCTGGAGGTAGAGAGATCATATTTGCCTATCAATAGGTAATATAAATTGCAAGGTACATTGATTTTCTTTTGGAAAGGATCAAAATTAAGAAAGATGCACTAAGTTTTTGAATGGTGTTAAATATAGAAAAGTCTACATGTGCATATTTGGTTCCTAAATTATTTGTACTACTTGCTTCATCTTTCTTCTTTGCAGCTTGAGAATGTATTCCTACTAGGTATTTGGTCAGTGGACTTGAAAATTAGGTGTTCACTTGTTCCAGAGTGGTAATCAATGTGCAGACATTCTTACAATGTCAACCAATTATTGTGAATATGCCTCATTTATAGCTCACCTGTATTAAGTACATAAACACATATGCAATGATTCTGGCCTTTATTTGTGTGCAATGTTTTATTTGTTGCTTGTAAGAAGGAACTATGTGTTAAAACTTCACCTTTACCTATTAAATAGCATGTATGGTCAGTATTTACTGAATTTTGCTAATTTATTTTCAAATTATCATAATAAAGTTTCAGGTACACTTTAGTTTATGTTTAGTGTTCATTATACATCAATTATACACCAATCCCTCAATAACTCATGCACATCTGGGTTCACAAACATAGACCATACTATAGGCGAAAGCATGAATTACTGAATTACCTTTGAAAATTTTAAAATATTACTTTGACATCGAGAAAACTGCAGGGGGGTCGGGGTTAGGGAACTTTGCTGTTTAATGACTGAATCCTCATTTTACATTTACATCTATAATAATTTTTAATGACATACATTTTCTAATAACATTGTTCATTATTCTGTTTAAATAACATTTATTTTCAAAATGTCCAACATGTTAAAGATTGTTCCAGAAAAACCAAGCTCTTTATTTTATGAAGTATTCATTTTTCTTGGTTGCTGTGCTATCTTTGATCACAGTTACGAGTGAGTCGGTTAATTTAAGGTAGTTTATGCTACACAATAACATTTATAACTGTGTTCGATTATTCAAATGAAGTGAGTTCACCTGACATTATAAGGACTCACTGGGTCAGCTGGATTTTAAGTTTGTTGGATTTTCATGCCTTTTAACTTTTCTTTTATTTCACCTCTATTATTTGATTCAAAAGACATAATTAACATGATAATACAAAGGAGGCTAGTTTTAATTCATTGCAACAATACAAGAAATAATTCCATAAGTCACTTATCAAAACATAGCACCTAATTAGGTTCTCAGAGAAATGCTTGTAGTCACAGCTGTTATGGTAGATTGACACATTACAAGATGACACATTGCAATTATAATGATTACACTTAAAAGGAACTAAAAGAGAGAACTAGAAAAAAAATTAAATTGATAAAATAATTAATTTGTATTTATTTATTAAATTACAGCCTCCACTTGGTGTAAGTGATATTTTTATTGATCAAAATTTCCATATATATTTGATTACAATTTCCTTCAAGTTCATAAAATAGGAAGCTATTTTGGGGTATTTTCTGGTTTCAAAAATGGGATCCAAGCCAGACCATGTGTTATAAGCAGGTTCAGGAGTTATCTGGGCATGAGTTGTTGAGGGAGTGGTGTATATGGATAGCAGATCAAAGTTTATCATTTTATATATTATCGGAACTGTATATTTTAGTTTCACTTATTTGTATTTATAAGCAATTTTCCGAACTTTTGTGTTTGTTCTTAATACATGTTATGCTTATTTGTGTTGCAGCTTGTAGTAAAAAGCATGAGATTTAATTTTGGTTTGTTTGCTCTGTTAGTTCAGAGTTTAGCAAACCTGTTGCTTGCAACTATGGTGCTATCATTTCAATTTTTCAGAGGAAATTCCATGTAAGTTATGGAAAGGGACATTGCAGTTTTACCTTATCTGTCTTTTTTTATCTGTCCACCTGTCTTCTATCATTCTTTCAGGTACTTGCACCATTTTCACTTTTAGGTTCTTGTAGCTTGTTTTGTGGATCCAACTGGGAGAGAATTCAGGTGTCATGCCATGACATTGGTCACTATGAGTCAAATTTCTTGTTTTATTCTTTTACCTCAGGCATCTGGTCAATCTGTCATATGACTTTGATTGTACAGTCATGAGGTGGTGTCTGGTCAATCTGTCATATGACTTGATTGTACTGTCATGGGACTGTGTCTTGTGATTCATTTTATTCAGCGTCTGGTCATTACATCAGATGGGTTAGGGGTTGACAATGTTGAGTGCAGAAAAGGTAAGATAAGGTGTACACATCCCACAGAAATACACACCTGCAGACTAGTAATCTAGATACACTTTTTCACTCAATCTCATGACATTAGTGGTGTATATTCGACTTAAATAATTTAGCTGTGCTTTTTGACTGTATCACATGATAATTGGTATGAATCAGATTATTAATATTTTATCAGACTTGTAAATATTGATATACCTTTGTCCTGTATCCCGTAACAATTTGTGTATCTCAGACTAGTAATCTAAATATGCCATCAGCTTTTGAGAAATTGGCAGTATCTGTAAAATTCAGTTTGTTTTTATTAGTACATTCATATATCCATCTATTAGTATTGGAATCAAATTTGACTGTTCAAAATATCCTTATGAAACTTCATGCTTGTCAAATTTTGGACAAGACATGAATTATTCAATTTCAATATTTGTAATATTTTTGTACATGTATACATCCATCCATCTCTTATTCATACTTTCCTTTCTGGATCGTAACTCAAAACTGTTCAAGATATTTTCCCATGTGTCAAACGCCTGTATATCTTAACACCTTTTTTCTGGAGTAAAGGTACATAACAACTTATTAAATCACAGCAAAGCATTCTTTTCCTTCTGTCTAGTGACATATTATTGTGGTTGATGATAGAGTAGCATAACCTTCTGTCTCCTACAATCATTTTGGTGGGGTGGGGGATAGAGATGGCATAACCTTCTGTCTACTAACAGTCATTTTGGTGGGGTGGGGTAGAGATGACACAATCTTCAGTCTCCTAATAGTTATTCTTGTGGAGTGAGGGATGGATATAACTAAAAACATTTCTTCTCCAAATACCTGTCTCTTAACAGTCATTATGGTTCTGTGTGGATGGAGATTACAACACTTTCTGTTCCTGGAAGGTTATTTTGGTAGGTGGGGGTTATAAATAATAAAACCTTCTGTTTCCTTACAGTCATTTGGTAGGGGGGGGGGTAAATGTGACAAACATTTGTCTGCTTAGAAAAAGGTGACAAAATCTTCAGTCTCCTAAGTCATTTTGGTGGGGTGGGGAATATAGGTGACATGTTTATGCTCATGATTGGATAAAACAGATAAAATAACCATTGTATTGAAATGCCAATTGATTTTAACTAGATTTTGATTGATTATCTGTCTCCATCACTGTTCATTGTGTTTGTGGTGGTAGTAACTATTTACAGAGATTGAGTCAGCACTAACGAGAGAAGGTGAGTGCAATATTTGTATGATATGTAATACACACTGATCTGATTATATTAAGGAAAACTGTTTGAAGTACATGTATGTTTAAATACCTTTCTGTCCTCTGCTTAGCAAGTAACTTAAACAACATGACAGTAGTGGGCACCAACACAATGGTAAGGTTTGACCATTTGCATGTCATATATTGGAATTATGTTTCATCTCCATAGGTTTTCTGCTGTGAGTAAGGCACACAAGACTGATGACAAAGACAGTCACGGAGACAGATGGAGAGGAATTGGAAGACTAGGACTCCAAGACATACGTGCCTCAGAAGGATCGCAGAGAGATAAATCTACCAAAGCTGCCATGTAAGCTATGTCAGCTTAAAACTTTGGATAAAAGCAGAAATGAGAAAATTTAATATTTGTGTGGAATTCAAATTCATTTATATTTGCAGCAGTGTTTATTAATTTTATAAAATATTATATTTTCATTTGTGCTTAAGTTATGGATTGGAGGAAACATCCTGTTTAGTCTGTTGAAAAAGCATTGTTTGTTATGTCTTTTAGTTCATAAACCCAACAGAAGTAGTGAATTTACTGTATTTTGCTTTATACATGAACGTTAAAGTGACACAAAACTTGTGAGAGTTACTTCATTTTTAATTCTATTCTTGTAGTTCTACATAAGCCTAAATGTATAAAAAGTAGAGGTGAAATTAGTCCTTGACCAAAACATTCTGCTAAGGTTTGTGCAGAAGACATGTAGCCATCCTAAACCTATAATCTTTTCTGAGGAAAGAGACTTTTATTTGTTATGATCATATTTATAGATAACTCACCAGTCATAGAGCTACATGATTTTATGTTATGATCCTGTATTGAGGGTCCAGCAAACACTGCTCTTTCATCTTGCTAAAATGCACTGAACTATTTTTAATCAGGCTTTTTTAAGAGGAAAACATATACCTCTCAAGTTTTAAAAATTGATGCTAATCTGTGATCATATATGGTTGCCTTTAATATAATCATTAAAACTTAAAATGCTTTAACTTAAACTCTGATTTTAACCAGATTCCAGGTCAAATTTTAAAGCAGATTTCACCTAAAGCCATGGATTCCACTTATTATATATTTTAGTGGATTCCTGGTGGAATTTGACCTGAAATATGCAGATTACTCTGTTTATTATTATGAGGAATCTGTTTAGACCCCTAAGCAGAATTTGTTTATTCCACTTATTTAGCCTAGATTCCCCTTATTATCACTTTTAGGTAGATTCAGGGTGGAATATGTCCAGAAATATGCAAATTACTCCATTTTTTATTAGGTGGAATCTGTTTATTCTGCCTACTTTAAGTGGAATTTGTTTATTCCACTTATTTAGCCTAGATTCCCCTTATTATCACAGTTTGGTGAGATTTCACAAATATTTGGACCAAAACATTTTCTTCATTAACATTTTGGTGATACCTCATTAAAATTTCACTGAAAAATTTGAGATTTCATAAAGCTTTGACCAAAGCTTTCACCATAATTCTGGTGGGTTTCACAAACATTTTAGCCAAAATTTTCGCTTAAGTTTTGCTGAGATCTCTAACATATCATTTTGTGAGAGTTTTCTATAACTTTGATATGATTTCACTAAAAGTTTGATCAATACTTAGTATTTTTCTTAAGTTTTCTTTAGACATTTCAAAAGGTTTCAAATAAATAATGGATATGAATTGTGTGTGTGTGATTTGGATTTTCAATGTAGCTTTAAAAAATTTTTGGTTATATTGCTACAATGTCTGTAGTTTGGCAGTTTATAGTGAATCTTGTCAAGCTCTGGGGCATCATGCTGCAGACATGTAGTATGCATACATGCCAAGTCTTCTGGAAACAAATCCAGTAGATTTGTATTCAAAATCAGGGAGATTAGCGTAATGAATATTTTTCTCATAAGATTAAGCTCGAAAGTGCAGATCGCACCACAACTAAATAAAATAGCTATAATGAATAATAGCAACAGAAGTAGTTGTAGAAATATGCCTCAATTGTTATGTGTTTGGTGATTCGCCTCCAGCGCAATGTACTACTTACTGTACAACAGCAACGGCTGATGATATTTTGATTGTGATGTGTCTTTTTCTACTGCCAAATTGCTCCATGTGAGCAAAAATAGTTCAGAATATAATTCTCATTGGGGGTGGATTATATCAGAGGTTTATTTCTTGAATTGACAGAAAAGGCAGAAAACATTCTGATTGTAATAACTTGATAGTCTGGTTCCCTGACCTCTCTTCACTCTGTTACTCTTCATTACAAAGAAGAGTAACAGGAGTGGAGAGAGGTAAGGAAACCAGACTAATAACTTGATTGACGGATTACGGATTACGGTAGTTGTAAACAGTGTATTGAATGTTGTTTTAGCTGAAAATACATATGCTTGCCATTTTTTTATTTCCCGGAGATCTTGTCAGTAAATCTGTAGATGAAAAGATGGGGTCGAAAATCAAAAGACTCATGGATAAATCGGGAGACTTGGCATGTATGAGTATGATGTCCCACCCAATCACATTATCTTGACACCAGGCTGACTAGTCCTAACACTAACCTCTTAATGCCTTGCACCAAACGAGGCATCTGTTAATACCATTTTGGTAAGTCTTTGGTATGACTCAGCCGGGGATCAAACCCATGTCCTCCTGCATCCAAGGCAGATGCTCTAACCACTAGGTTACCAGAATGGTACTGGATATGAATTAAACAGTTTAGTTATCAGTGTGATATTTCAGTGTACATGAAACAAAATTATACAGCTGTTGTAATTATATGACATCCAAAGCAATAGTTACAAGAGTTAATAATAATAATAATAATAATAATAATAATAATAATAATAATAATAATAATAATAATAGTAATAGTAATAAAGACTTTTTTTTAGAGAAGATAACTCACTTAGTTATAAAATTAATCTACCTTGAGACCTTCTATCTCTTATGCACAATATATTATATACAGTATATACATAATGATGTGAAGCTCTGGCTAGACACTAAATAATTAAATGATTTTAAAAATCAAATTATCAAGCCTGGAACATATGCACAGGCATTTGTGAACACATAAACATATATGAAATATAATATTATCTGCATTGAAATCTTCAACAGTGAAAATGATGCAGAATGATAGAAAAGCATCCATTTGAAACATTGATTAAGAAAAGAAATGCTTGGAGTCTGCCTTATGTCACTGCAGACTTGAGTTTTGATTAATGACTATGATGTTGTGTTCTCCTGATTTAGTCTGTGTACCAAAGCATCAGTGACTAATGTTTATCATGATACAATTACTCTTATTTTACACTTGATTCTAACACAACTAGAACATTTTGATAATATAAAGAATTTGAAGGATGATTCTATTTGTGGGCCAAGAAAACTCCTCCAAGATAGGAATATTTTTAACATGGGTATCTGGCAACAATATAAACAATTCTCACCAATGATCTATGCGTTATCCCTCCTTAAATTCTGGAAGTTAATCAGTTTGGAGTTATTAAACCTCAAAATCATCCTGGTTCAATTCCTTGTCATATTTAGCATTCTAGCTGCTACAGTAAAGCTCTTTATGGCACAAAAAGCAAACTGCTAGTCCTGGTGTTCAGTTTTCATACAGATTGACCATTTACGTTCCCATCAACTTTGCATTCAAGCTTAGTATTCTCATTGTCACATTTTCCAAATTGTTATTCAACTTGTATCCTGCTTGAAAATTTGAATCTCCTCAATATAAACAATTCATATCCGTGATCTATATGTTGTCCCTCCTTAAATTCTGTTTGGAGTTATAAAACCTCGAAATGATCATCCTGGTTCAAGCTGCTAATGTTAAGCTCTTTATGGCACAAAAAGCAAAATGCTAGTCCTGACATACAGTCTTCATACAGATTGACCAGTTACGTTTCCATCAACTTTGCGTTCAAACTTTTGTCATTGCTGCAGATTTTTCAAATGGTTATTTAACTTGTATCTTGCTTGAAAATTTGAATCGCCATGTTTTGCAAGCATGCTCATTCCCAGCAGTTTCTGATACGTGATGATTCATTGGTCAAATACAAACTTTTATCGAATCAAAAAGCTCTTTATAGCAATCATCTGTTATATAATATACAAATACTTAATAGAAAGATCATTGTGGAATGCAACCAAATAGAGCATTAAAAAAAACAGTTTGAAGACAGTATTTAATAAATGGTCCATATCAAGGAAAATTAGATTCAGGTCAGAAGAAATGTGAAATTCTGCTTGAATCCAACGGAAATTAAACAAAAATACAATAACAATTTTTACAAAAAATACATTAGGAAACATTTGGAAATAAGTTATTATTCCCAAAATGAACAATAATTACAGCTATCAGAAACAGTAAATGTTGCTGAAAATCGTTCAAATTGTACAAAGAAAAAAAAATAAATTTTATTATATCTTATTGGTATTTTTTATTAAAATGTCAGTGATATTACAATCACAAAATATCACTATATTTTTAGAATTTTTGGAAAAAGTGTTAGTGATATTTCGATCACAAATTCTTATTGATATTTTTGGAAATGTTGGCAGTCAGTGAATTTCATTAACAAATTTAACTAATATTTTCAAACATTTTCATAAAATCTCCTAAAATATAATAATAAATTTTTTGAAAACAAGAACATTTGAGAGAGTCTAAATATTTTCACTCTGATTTTGCTGAAATTTCAGTCACATTTTCACTAGTGTGTGATTGTTGTTGAGCATATTTTAATAGGAAGTAAAAAAAAACTTATTTTTCAGAATATTTAAGATAGGATCAAGTCCAAAATCCACCTTGCACCATATTTTCCAAGTGCAAAGATTCTATGCTAATGTAGTTCTTTTGATAAAGTTAACAATTATGCCTAACATAAATCAGTCTAAGTCCAAAATCCATTTTAAAGTAGGAAAATGAACTGGACAAGCAGAACTTTTCTGTCTAACAGTTATTCTTTAGGAGGAATATAAGAAATAATACGCTTAACTATTAGATGGATTTAGTCTATCACCTTAGGTTTATTCCCAGTCCATCTAAAGTATGTCAGAAATTTGGTATTTTCAGGTGGAATCCACCCTGAATCCACCTAAACTCCAGGCAGAATTTTGTACTTGGTGTATCCACAACACCTGAAAGAAGAACACTGAAAAGCAGAGGCAGGGAGTAGAAAGTGCTATGGTGATGTGCAAATGTCCTGTAGTCGGCACGAAATTACCAATTTGAAATTTTATTGCTCAGCTCAATATATTTCCAAAAGAAATAGGACTGGCACCTACCCAAGACTCAAATGGTACTGTCTAATCAATGCTCTAAGCATCCTGATGCTGTCCTAGTCCCTGAATAAACTAGGATGAAAACTACATAACATGAGTGATGTGTGCCTAGTTAGTGGAAAATCCCCCCTCAAGATGTAATAAAGAGTGGTCCCAATGCCACTCCAGTAGTTATAAATAGTGAAGCAGCACATGGAGAGGGCAGGTCCTGTTATTCATTGTCTGAATCTTTGAAAAGCCAGAGAAGTGAAACTTTAGCATAAATCCATTTGAAAAATCTGATGCAGAGACTCAACATCCATTGTTTGTACCTTTGAAAAGCCAGAAGTGAAACTCCAGTATAAATCTATAAGAAAAAATTGATGGCAGAGACTCAAAATCCATTGTTTGTACCTTTGAAAGAGGGTGGAAAAACCAGAGAAGTGACTGATCACATGGTACTCTGTATGAGGCTGAAATGTTATATAAGATTATCTAATTTGGTAGGCTCTTTGAATTCTGCTGCCAGTGCCAACCAATGGGACTAGTTTTGCTCATGCCCCCTCCTCCACAAGCACTTGATGAAACAGCCAGAGGATACTAAGTCTCTTGCTTAATTCCCAGGTCTGCCTCTCAGTTTGAATGTATATGTACATCACCCCTATCCAAGTGTTACCCACTAAGCCTTATAATTTGACATTACATCATCTTACCACTCAACAGTGGCAGTTAATAGTCTTTTCAGACAAACCCCGTTGCAACACTGGCACTGTATACCTACAATAACTCAAGATCATTAAGTTGTAAATGAACTAAAAGTTTGATTATCATTTTAATTTGACAAATATAATACGAAGTATACATAATACATTTTCAGCCCCAGCTTGGGATATCTGAAATATGACAAAAGTAGACACTCTAGACAGTCACAGGAAAGGCACTTTTTCATGTCTACTTTTGTTGAATATCATACATTCTGATATGGGTTTGTCTCCATATGTTTTCTGATTTTTCTGCTTTGAGCAGTCTAGCAGAGAAGTCTCAAGATGATGGCAGTCACAGAGGTGGTCAACAAGGAAGATTTGGACGACCAGGTCTTCAAGTTAACCATCCCTCACAGGAGTTACAGACAGAGATAGATATTGCAGCAGCCAAGTAAGCTTTTCCATTTGAAAACTGCTGATTGAAGCAGAGATAAGACGCTTTTATATTCATGTAGTATACAAGCCAACCAGTAATCAGTATGCTTTTTCTTCACAAAGTTATGTTTTACGCTTGGCTGTAATAGTGTAAGAGTACTTTCCTTATTTGCTATTTATAGCAACTGCATGTGACCTATTTCCAAGAAAACAGATGGGTTTTTTCAAATTTGAACTTTGTCTCACAGACTTCAAAACATATGTCAGATGAGAAGAAAGGGCAATTGAGCTCTGCTTTACAAACTTTAAGAGAAGAACATCTGAGTAATTTAATACAGCATGTTGAGCACATGATCAGGCTCATTGTAAAATTACAGTTCTCAGTCATTCAGTGAAAGTTACTCATGTACAGTATTTTTGTACCCATTAATTTTTCATATACAGTCCAGTTATCGAAATAATAATTATTTAAATGTATCATACTTTTTCATACATATCACTTTGTATTCTTCAAAAATAGATCCAAAAAGTTATTGGACATAAAATTTTTAATGAGAAGATTTATGTTTACAAGAAAGAATGAAAATACCATATTGCCATTTTATTTTTACAAAAATTATAATTTAATTGTTGGTGAGAAAATACAGTGATTGATGCTGAAGCATGGGCATCTGCAGCATAGGTCAAGGGAGGTCACGTGACCCCAACCCCCAGAAATCATACTATATATATATATATATATATATATATATATATATATATATATATATATATATATATATATATATATATATATATATATATATATATATAAATTCTGACAATTTTAATCATGCAAATGAAGCTGAAAATATGTCACAAGTTTCAGTTCAAAATGCTTAGTAAATATTAGCTTTAGTTTCATACTGTTTATTACACTAACTCTACTGGCCGTGAATTACTACCCACCCCTGCAAAATATTCTGCCACTTCCGCTGCAAAAAATTGTGTTCTCTCTTGTGCATTAAAAGCTTTCTTATTGTCATCACAATGTCTACTGGTATTTATCAACAAATAAATAAAGTACTTCACAGCCCATTCTTTTAAATATCATTAGTTAGTTCTCCTTAGTAAGTCCATCACCATAACAAAACACCATGTGCATTTTAAAACTAGTTAAGAAGCCATTTAATTTTTTTTATCTAACAAAAATTACATCTCAGTAGGTGCTAAAATGAAGACCACAGATCATTGGTCAACTAGTCTTATTGTTTCATTATAGCCATACAAACATAAGATGTAAAACCTTATAATTTTCCATTGTAAATTTTAAAGTCATGGACTCTGTTAAATTGATTTACATATATACATATACTATCTATAAGAGCTTGTTTTGTTTTGACTTGGATATAATTAACATTTCATTGCAATCTATTCAATGATATACCCCACTATTATCTTTATTGGCAAGTAATGCATATGATAGTTTGTTCTTATAACAGTTGCTGTATGAGACAATGGCTTCAATAGCACATTAACTGATTTTCATTTCCCTAAAGAGAGCATAATTTCCCTACTGGCAGCCTGGCTGATTTGACCTCTTCTGTCAGCAGTTCCTGCCCTCATCTGGTTTCAACTGGAAAAAACAAAGTGCTAAGCATGTTTAATTTTCATGCAAATAACACTGCATAGCCAGGTGAATGTTGTGAAAATGTACATTGTAATTAAGACAAGAATGAGTTGTTGATTTAGCAGTGTTTATTGATAATGGAATATAGTCAGGTCATAACACATGAGGATTAGGACTAACATCAGGTAGCTGAAAATATAGTCTTTATTCTCTTTAGCAAATAGTACAATCCACCCTGAATAAATATGGTCTTGTACACTGACAAAATTTTGTTTCAAAACACACACACACACACACACATGTGCATTAACTAAAACATGATTTCAAGTTTATTTTTATTTAAATTTGATAATGAAATTTTTATTGCTGTAAAAATACATTAAGTTACACTTAATTTCTTGACAATGTGGACTCATATAATTGAGTACAATTTGCTAATAAATGAAACATAACTTAAGTACAATTTTCAATCCATCTTAGTCATTTTGCCAACATTGTATATGATAATCTAAATGCAGACAAGCTTGCACACTGAGACATAATCCTCTCTCTCTCTCTCTCTCTCTCTCTCTCTCTCTTGTTCACTAATAACAATAAAAATCTTTTTGAGTAGTTTTACATGTATTTTAATTTTAATAAGATTCTTGAGTTGAGAGCAGAATGAGACAGAAAATATACATTTACTTTGTACATTTGTACTGTTAGGTTGTTGAGTAGTGTGTGTTCTGTAGAACTTTTTCAGGTATGATTCCTTTATTAATTTTTCAGTATATTTTGTGTTTATGTTCTGGTTCTAATCCATATGGATTTTGCCCTTTGTGATAAGAATTTTTACCAGCTGCAGAACCAGATTAGTAGTAAAATAAATATATTGTTTTCAAACATGCTTTAATTTGCTGTAATTCTGCCATGAGATATATATATAACACTTGTTATGCCCAAATTATATTCTTTTTATCCACTTATAATAGCAATAATTATACTTATATATGGGCCTTGGCATATAGGATACAGTGCTGTGAATTCATGAATTTTCACAGGGTCAATTTTCATGATTTTACATAGACTGATATTTCTTTCCTCAATACTGTCCTACCCACTTAGATCAGCATCACTTATGTGGACAAGCTACCTATCTCAACAAAAAAGCAAAGTCCCAGTCCCTTGGTGTACTATTACTACCAAAATTGCCATGCTTATGTCAACATCCATATAAAAAATAAATGTATGACAAAAGCCCTTGGTCTCAGCTTGAACAAATCCTTTGTTTTCTAATCATTATGTTGACCAGCTGCCAGTTTGGACACATTCTAAGTTCAACAATTAGTTGATCTTACTGCCAGGCTTTAGTTTTCTTGCCTAATCATTTATGTCAGCTAGCAGCCAGTTCCAACAAGTACTTTATTCAACAATTAGTTGATCTTGCTGCCAGGCTTTAGTTTTCTTGCCCAATCATTTATGTCAGCTAGCAGCCAGTTCCAACAAGTACTTTATTCAACAATTAGTTGATCTTACTGCCAGGCTTTAATACCATGAGCAGATGAAAAAAATAAACCAAACTTTTGTTTGGTCCAATAAAGTTAGCCTCTCATGGCAACTTAATAAAGCAGTGAAATCTGATCTGATTCTTGCATTTTCCAAAGTGTTCAGTGATTAAAATAGGTTTATTACACAGTGAAAGTTTCCTTTTTAATTTTATTTATATTTACAATGACTATGAATGGCAGTTTAAACACAGAATCTGTTATTGTGACACTCCTGGTTTTTTACTTTGGCAGAATAAGATAACAGAATCTGTTATTGTGATACTCCTGGTTCTTCCCTTTGGCAGAATAAGATAACAGAATCTGTTATTGTGACACTCCTGGCTTTTCCCTTTGGCAGAATAAGATAAAAGAATCTGTTATTGTGACACTCCTGCTTCTTCCCTTTGGCAGAATAAGACAACAGAATCTGTTTTTGTGATACTTCAGGTATTTCTTTCTCTTTAGCAAAATGAGATGACTGTCTTGTTTGTTGTCACACTGCAGGTACTACTTTCTCTTTGATTGACAGTGTAGGATTACAGACTCTTTATTTTGTCACACTCCAGATACTAGTCTTATTGGCAGAATACAATATCATATTCTGTTATTGTCACCCATAGGAGCATCTTTGGCAGACTTAGATAATAGATTATTGTTTTTAAATTATTATAGTGTATTTGATGGTGTTTGATCAACATTTAAAAGAAGGATCATTAGGAAAGGAAGATATATTTTTCATTAATTCCAGGAATTTAGCATATACTACAATGAATTTGATGTTAATTATACAAATGATGATGTTTGCAAAGATGGAGTTGTTTGTATGTTTCATTTATTTGTGTATGCAATACTGTCATGGTAATATTTTATCAAAGAAACTTATTGCAATACTTGTTATGACACTACATGAGTGGCAATACTTGTTATGACACTACATGACTGGCAATACTTGTTATGACACTACATGACTGGCCATACTTGTTATGACACTACATGACTGGCAATACTTGTTATGACACTATATGAGTGGCAATACTTGTTATGACACTACATGACTGGCAATACTTGTTATGACACTACATGAGTGGCAATACTTGTTATGACACTACATGACTGGCCATACTTGTTATGACACTACATGACTGGCAATACTTGTTATGACACTATATGAGTGGCAATACTTGTTATGACACTACATGACTGGCAATACTTGTTATGACACTACATGAGTGGCAATACTTGTTATGACACTACATGACTGGCAATACTTGTTATGACACTACATGACTGGCAATACTTGTTATGACACTACATGACTGGCCATACTTGTTATGACACTACATGACTGGCAATACTTGTTATGACACTACATGACTGGCAATACTTGTTATGACACTATATGACTGGCAATACTTGTTATGACACTATATGACTGGCAATACTTGTTATGACACTACATGACTGGCAATACTTGTTATGACACTATATGACTGGCAATACTTGTTATGACACTATATGACTGGCAATACTTGTTATGACACTACATGACTGGCAATACTTGTTATGACACTACATGACTGGCAATACTTGTTATGACACTACATGACTGGCAATACTTGTTATGACACAACATGACTGGCAATACTTTGTTCTAGTATAATAGGGTATATTAATATTGAAGACCAAGCACTAATCTGCAAGCTGTAGTGTTTGTCCTAAGGGTGAAATTATGGGAGATGCCACTGAAAACTGGTTCCTGTAAAGACTTCCCAGATCATCAGAATATCATCAGTACTTATAACAAATATTATTGCCCACATGCTTGTTTGGGTGTAAATGTTGGCCTGTCCTAAATAGAAGCTGTTACAAATTACTATTTATTTAGCCAGGAACACTTCAGTAGAACATTTCCCCATTAGGGAAGGAAATTGAACACACACACACACACACACACACACACACACACACATACACACACTTATATATATATATATATATATATATATATATATATATATATATATATATATATATATATATATATATATATATATATATATATATATATAAGTGTGTGTGTGTGTGTTTATTCTTAACTAGATGGTGGTAGACAAACATGTGATGTGTGTGTTCTATCACAAAGAGTGTTAACCAGAGTTCACATTTGATCTAGAGGTTATAAAATATTACAAGTCAAAGACTTGAATTTTAATGCAGATATTTATCACTTCCAGAACTATTGTTGTTCAGAGACTGTCTGAAGTTGAGAGTGGTCAGCATGAATCTGAATGGAACAAGATGGTCGAAAAGCCATCTACTCTTGTCCAAGAGCTCACAGATGACCAGATGTTAAGCAAGACCCATGCTATTATGGATGAATATCTGCATATACAAGATGTCAAGGTAATGATTTTTTTTGGGTGATATTTTCATAAAAGGAGTAAAGAATGAAGTTCAGCAAATTTGTTTATATCATATTTGGAAATGTGGTAAAAAATTTCAAGGTCAAGGTTGGTGTTAATTTGGTTGTATATATATATATATATATATATATATATATATATATATATATATATATATATATATATATATATATATATATATATATGAACAGAGAATTGCAGCCAGATGCCTGCTAAATCATTTGTATAGAGTAGACCTGTTTGTACCGAAAATGAGACTACTTTACAGTACAAATTCAAGGGACAGACTGTTTTCCCCACAAAGCTGAAGCCTGCACATGTTCTGTTCATCTTTTAGCCTTATTTAGTCCATCAGTGAAGTGTTTGAAATTGCTGTAAGACATTTAGTCAAACTGTCTGCATGACTATATGTTTTGATGTTACTGTTGATCATGCCAAGATAGTATGTAGTCATATAGTGGTGTGAAAAAAAGGAAAACTCAAGCAATTTAATATATTACAACTTGGATCCAAAGGTAATGTCAATTTCTACAATAAATTGTGATTTTGCAGTCAAAAGCAGAACTGATATGGAACAGCAAGTTGGAGGAGGTGGGTGGGTATGTTTATGTGAATAATCTACTTAGCATTAGCCATGTAAATAATCTATTAGGTACAATGAAACTTGATATTGCATAAATAACATTTGGGAATTGGCTTAAATTATATTCAGAACATTGGCTATATAAATACATAATTCTTCTTTAAATATGTTACCTAATCATAATACACCACTCCCTCAATAACTCACACCTGGATAACACGCAAACCTGTTTATAAAGAGGTGTTTCGCATGGCTCCTGATTTTTTTCCCCAGAAAATATATTTTAAAAATTGTTGAATGTGAAAGAAATTCACAATAAGAATTGCTTAATTGATACTATTATTTTATGTTTTGTACACAAAAAAATTATTGATCATTAATTTTTGTAAAAACAAAATGATCATATTGTATTTTCGATCTTTTTTGCAAACAAAAATCTTTTAGTGGAAATTTTACGTCCAATAATTTAATGAATTTTTCAAATAATGTGCAAATTGTGCGACAAATTATACATTTAAATAATTATTATTTTGATAGGTGGATTCTATACGAAAAATTAAAGGGTACGAAAAAAATACATTAAATACAGTAGCAAGCATTTTGAGCGGGTTTTCATAGCGCTACCTTTGGGAAAAAACCCCTATTAGATACTACATTCATTGGTGTGAATGACCATCATGTCAGATCACATGGTCAATGTTTATGCTCTGGTTGAAATCTGCTATTTAAAGTAAGTAGGTCGTAACTGTCTCTCCAAAATGGCAGATGCTGATATCGTTTAGTACTTGCTCGAGTTTTCATGATTAGAATCACAACTATGAAAGCTTCAGTAACTTAGGTAAAGGCTCGGACACTGATGTAGGAAGACATTAGTTTTGATAAATTATCACATTCAGCTGATTTAGTCATGTAGATGTAGACAAAGAACTTGTAAATTGATGGTGAACGAGTTCTCTTAAAATTTTAAAGCACATACAAAATTCTTTTGTGAAAATTAATTATAATGGTATAATGACTGTATTTAACTCTTAAATCTTTTCATACATAATATATGTAAAATGTAAAATGGTAAAAATTAAATTTAATACATACTTTACTCCTTAACAGGCCTATGTGTAGTGCTCTGCAATGGGTAACTTTGCTGTTGTTGTTGGGCTTAACGCCATTTTTCAGCACACGTTAGGCTATTCATGGCAGCCAGTATTAATGCTGGAAGAGGTAACCCTGAAATCACCGGAAAGAACCACCGACCCACGAGAAGCTACTGGCAAGCTTTCTCACATATCCACATATTGATGAATCCTAGACTCGAACACACGCAGACAGAGGTGAGATGGCAGTGATCCTTAACGGACAGAGCTTTAGACCACTCGGCCACTTGGGGCCCCTGGTAACTTTGCTACATGCATATCGAAGGGCTAAGAAGCCATATACTCTATGAGGACAAAGGTTAAATCCATGCATATTAGATGATAAAAACACCTGTAGTGAAAACAGAGAAGGCATATATAATATTTTACTTTATTTAGAGAGCCATGCATTGATTGGTACATGTATGTGTATGCTCTTTACATATACATGTCTAATGTACAGCATGAATCACCGTGTACTCACCTGGAAATATCATCACATACATTGAATCCACAATACAAGTAATTCCATATAAAATATGCACACACAGAGATTTAAAATATTCTATAATTTTGTCACATTTTTCCTTCTAATAGGAAGCTTTCACAGCACAGTCAACATGTTCCAATCATGTTGGAAAATGAAACGATCCATCAGATTCCATTTCTTTTATTTAATTTTAATACTGACTGCCTTTCAAGAAAGACTCTTTGGTTTTTTTGAAGATTGAAGTTGGCTTTCTTTAAAAAAGAGGGTTTGTCAGTATGGGCAAAGAATTTGTTTTTGTAACAATATATAAATTTCAATGCATAGTATATCAAGTTTGCAGCTACCTTTCATTGGGCTTCTGAATTTTTCCACTAAAACCAATTATCATATATACAAATTTAAACAACTAACAATATCACCAATAAAAAGAAAAATCTTTAGATGGTATAATCTTTTTACATGTTATTTTACTTACTTTTAAGATTTTGTGTATGAGAAAGTTACATATAAAATTTCAGGTGCCACACCAGGATCATCTTGTATTATTCATATGCAATCTTTTCTCCAAAATGATAATAAATGTTTTGTTTTTTCGTACTTTTAAGAAAGTATTTTTTTCATATACAAGAAAAATACATGTATATGAAATTTCATTAGCCATGCCATCACTATGTTATATTCGAATTTGAGTTATAATGCAGCATGCTATAGTGGGGTCACACTACCTTGAAATGTTTTCCTTATTTACGTAGATTCTTACAAATGTAAATTGTATTTTGGCTTGCAGCCACAATACAGTCACCAGGATAATGGTGGCTCTGGGCAGAACATAAAACAGGAGAATAATGAAATTTTGTCAACACAGAAAGACACCAATCTAAATCATGTGAAAGATGGTGCTAAAAAATCCACACAGGATGATGCAGAAGGTGATGAGGTGGAGGTGGAAGAGGATCAGAACAATGAAGTATGTAGAACATAAAAAAAGAATTACATATACCTTATTTTTATTTTTTGTTTTACAAGTTGGGTGTTGAGAATCCTCTTGGCATCTGTCCATCAAGACTTCTTGGTTAGTCATTAAGCTTTAGAATGAGGAACTTCAAAGATAGTTGTTCTCAAAGGTAGTTGTCTTTTAAAGATAGTTGTTTTTCAGAGATAATTGTCTTTCAAAGACAGTTGTCTTTCAGAGATAGTTGTTTCAAAGATAATTGTTTTTCAAAACTAGTGGTCTTTCAAAGATAGTTGTTTTTCGTAACTAGTTATTTTTCAAAGATAGTTGCCAAACACACATTTTCAATAGATGTTAAGTCAAGTTACAATGAAAGACTAACAGCATATACTTATGTATATTTTGAACAAAGACTATACAGTGATTTATAAAAAATACCAAATTCTTTCACAACCTATTTAATTTGTAAATACTAAATGTGAAACACTGGAATATTCTGCTCACTGTAATTTCTGCTGACTAGCAAATATTTTTTTATATTGGTGCCTGAAATCGCATTCTAAGAATTCAATTTATGGTGTCTGAAAACAATCAGGGGAGAAAAAGGATCACATGTGAAACAAAATTAGTACCAATGATGATATGCTAATCTACCGCTGAAGTTAAATTCATGTTGTAAAGTGATGACTTTATAATGTAGCCATTCATGCTGTAAAATCATGACTGTATAATGTAGCCATTCATGCTGTACAATCATGACTGTATAATGTAGCCATTCATGCTGTACAATCATGACTGTATAATGTAGCCATTCATGCTGTACAATCATGACTGTATAATGTAGCCATTCATATTGTACAATCATGACTGTATAATGTAGCCATTCATGCTGTACAATCATGACTGTATAATGTAGCCATTCATATTGTACAATCATGACTTTATAATGTAGCCATTCATGCTGTACAATCATGACTGTATAATGTAGCCATTCATGCTGTAAAATCATGACTGTATAATGTAGCCATTCATGCTGTACAATCATGACTGTATAATGTAGCCATTCATGCTGTACAATCATGACTGTATAATGTAGCCATTCATGCTGTACAATCATGACTGTATCATGTAGCCATTCATGCTGTACAATCATGACTGTATAATGTAGCCATTCATGCTGTACAATCATGACTGTATAATGTAGCCATTTATGTTGTACAATCATGACTTTATAATGTAGCCATTCATGCTGTACAATCATGACTGTATAATGTATCCATTCATGCTGTAAAATCCTGACTGTATAATGTAGCCATTCATGTTGTAAAGCCATTGCCTTATTCTTTTCAATTAACTGCTCTATTAGTAATCTCACACTCTACATTTAACTTCACACTCTACATTTAACTATCTGCCCTACTTGTAATCTCACACTCTACTTTTAACTATGTGCCCTACTTGTAATCTCACATTGCACTTTTAACTATGTGCCCTACTTGTAATCTGACATTCCACTTTTACCAATTTGCCCCATTTGTAATCTCACACTCTACTTTTACCCATCTGCCCTACTTGTAATCTCATACTCCACTTTTACCCATCTGCCCCATTTGTAATCTCACACTCCACATTTACTCATCTGTCCCATTTGTAATCTCACACTCCACTTTTACCCATCTGCCCCATTTGTAATCTCATACTCCACTTTTACCCATCTACCCCATTTGTAATCTCACACTCCACTTTTACCCATCTGCCCCAATTGTAATCTCACATTCCACTTTTACCCATCTGCCCCATTTGTAATCTCACACTCCACTTTTACCCATCTACCCTATTTGTAATCTCACACTCCACTTTTACTCATATGCCCAATTAATGTAATCTCACACTCTACTTTTACCCACCTGACCAATTTGTAATCTCACATTCTACATCTGCCCTATTAATTATCTCACATTCCACTTTTACTCATCTTCCTTACTTGTAATCTCACACTCCATTTTTAATTTCACAATTTGTTCTGCAACAAGTCTATATAGGCTGAATGGTTCAGATATAATGCATCTATAGGTTTAATTCATGTAGAAACAGCCATGTAGTTTTTTTTTATTTGTTTGTTTTGTCTATGTTTTGTATATTCAATCTGCTCAGGCTAGTTAGATACTAGTTTTGCACTGTTCATCGCCAGTTTATTGCATCAATCTTAGTCAATCCCTGACACACGTGATCCCTTGCAGGATCCAATGTACTTGAAAGGGATGTTTTTCACCATATGATTTCTCGAAGATGCCAACAACAACAATATATATATATTTGTGTGTGTGTGTGTGTGTGTGTGTGTGTGTGTGTGTGTGTGAAAAATAATCATAAGATTGATTATGCTACTTTCATCTTCATGTTTTTATGAATTGTTTATAATTCTTCAGTTTTTTTTCAGCTTCTTTTGAACTTGAATATTGGCTTTTGTATTTTGGAAATGTGGTATAAACTCATCTTTATACCTTAATATTATCAATGCATGCTTTAATTGTTTAAATAGTAACCAAGCTATTTATGGTAAATTTCAACAAATTAAATGTTTTGCCAAAATATCTTTTTATATTTTAAATGTTTAAGACCATATAAGTATATTCAAGAAAAATATAAACACAGACTATAAAACCAAAACTTGATTGACTTTTAGTGATGAATCTTACCACTGCACTGAAAACAAAACACCTGTTGTGCCAAAATTACATGTAGGTGGAACTTGGACTATTCTAGTTAAATAATTAGAAAGTCTTACTGTTCTCAATTATAAGTTGAAAAATTCAAAACATGACTTATTTATTAAGAAAGTAGTAAACTTAATATAAATGAATGCTGAAAAATATATAATTTTTTTCATGATTTTTACACATCCTGGGTTGGATTTGGTTGCCATGGCAATCAACCATTTCATCCACTGCATGCTGAAATAAAGTATACCCAATACCCATCCAGTGTATGCAACAAATATACCACTAAAAAGAATATTATTGCAAAAGAAGTTGTTGCTGTTGTTGTTGTGGAGCTTTACACCATTTTTCAGCACACAATAGGCTATACATGGCAGCCAGTATTAATGGTGGAGGAAGAAACCGGGAAATCACCGGAAAGAACCACTGACCCTCAAGAAGCTACTGGCAAGCTTTCTCACATATCCACATTCGCTCAATCCTAGACTTGAACCTACATAGACAGAGGTGAAATGGCAGTGATCCATAACAGATGGCGCTTTAGACCACTCTGCCACTCGAAGAAGTAAAGGAATGCCAAATTATTGAATAACTGTAGATTAGGCAATTCACCCTCCAGACTCCAGACTCACTTAGCACTCAGCACTAAGAGGTTAGTGTTAGGACTGGTCGGCCTGGTGTCAGGATAATGTGACTTGGTGTGACATCATACCACATGTCTGCGTCATGATATGCCAGTAGTAGACATCACTATAAACTGTCACACTGCAGACATTGTAGTGATTTGACTGAAAAATTGTTAAAGCTATGTTAAAAATCTAATTCACACACGTACACACATACATCAGAATGAAATCATTTTTTTGTGTACTTTCATGTTGTATTTTACTGTGTTACTGGCTCAATAGACTCCTGACTTCTTCATATTACACCTCTCCCTAGATATCACTCACACACAACATGGTCCAAAAGCAAAGACCACACTATAAGTGAGGAGTTATCAAGGGACCACCATAACAATATGACATCCTTGCTGGACATCAAGAAAACTGGTGGGGGGGGGCAAACTGGTCTGTTTAGGGGGCAGGGGCCAGTTTTTATGTACAAATTTAATGCCGCAATCAGTGACATAGTACAAAAATTCATAAAAAATAAAATACACAAGTGAGGGCAAGAATGTCCATATTTTGAGATACCTATATTAAAACAAAGCATAAAAATAATATCCACTTGACCAGAGAAGTCAGTGGCAGTTCATAGCAGAAGAAGTTTATGCACCCCAACCCCAAATTTATACCTGCAATTTTCATGTCCGAAGGTCATTTTTGACACCATGTGGTGCTCACAGTGCATACACAAGCCCTTTTCCTGGATTACAATTCTGCAAAACAGTGTGTAGTAAACAGGCTGATGCAGTTGAAAATATTTGTCATCCAAGCCGTTTTTGAGATATTCTCCTTGCCCCAAACCTACGTGTTTACTGCTATGAGAGGCTAGCTCTTTTTCCTAGCCAACTATTGGTATTTCACTATCAACATATTGCAGAGTAACTATGGGAGGTGTAAATGCCTGACATCAATTTCAAGAACACCTCAAGCCCCAAACACCTGGTTCACAAATATATCCATATCTTTAATTAGTAGATAAGAATTGCTGAAAAAGTCACACCATAGCCTTCAGTTAAGAAATTTGTCAGGGACCAAATTAAGAAACTGTATACTGCCTCCTTAATGGCTGAATACTCATTCTAAAATTATGTTGAGAATAATTGTCAATAAAGCATTTTTTCTAATATAGTTGTTTGTTTTTATGTAAAAATGATCTTTATTTTCAAAATATCCAACCGCTGAGAGATCTTCTACATTATTCCAGCTGGTTTCAACAACCTTCATATATACACAAAAGCATTGTGTATTACATCACTGCTTTATGTTATTATTGAGTAGTCTGGTTCCCTGATCTGTCTGCTCCCTGCTTTGCTCTCTCTACTCTCTACTCTTGTTGAATGCAGGGCAAAGAGCATACTAAGCAGGGAACCAGGCTAAGAAAATTCACAATCAAGTTTCCTTTTATTAAAAGAGATGGAGAATTTAGTTTGTGAAACAGCAATCATCGTTGAAAGTAAATTTATTTCAATTGGTCTGTAATAAAATATTAATGCTGTGATTTCATTGCAAGTAATAGTTAAACTTCTTTTCATCTGTTAAGTAATCTCCAAGTGCCAATTCAGGAATCATGAATTAATAAAAACTCTGAAACTAGACGTTCATTAATAAAATGGATCTGTGAAACAGAATTTTATGTCATCAAGCATTCATTTTGTTTGGTTGTCTTGATTTGTTCATAACATCTGGAAAAAAGTAGTCTCAAATGTTAATTATTTAGTCATATTGTATTATCAGTAATGAAAGATCACATCAAACAGCAAAGCTGCCTTTGTTCAAGCATTTCCTAAAGGAATATTCCAAATATTGATCTGGTCTCTGTCCATTGACAGTGGAGCAAATTCTTGTTATATATAAAAATGATCCAATAATTTTAGGAGCTTTTATGTTTTACTTTTTAATGTTCCATTTCTTAAAATCTTTTTTATTTATTTTTATATATATATTTTTTATAATTTGTATGTTTTGTCTTTTATTTCTTATGACTTAATGTTTACATTTATTTAGCAGGTGTTATTGTAAAATTCTGTCCAAGTTTTATCTGTATGGATTGTAATATTTCATTTTAATTATCATTATGAGCTTGGAGTGTGCTATCTGTGCAGTTACATGCAAACTCTATGCATTTATGTATATGAATTAGGAACAAAATTTGACAAAAGACAAAGAAAGTATATTTCATTGTGGTCAACATTTTGGCTGTTAAGCATGATATTTGTGTGTCTGAGCCATACAGTCTCTATCCACCCAGTAAGCAGCCATTTGGAAAATCAGTTTCATTGTTTTCTTGTTCTGGTATATAATTATTTTTTGCTTTTCAGACAAACTACACCAGTCAGCCTAGCATACAGCCACCAAACAACTCCAGTCAGCCCAGCATACAGCCACCAAACTACCCCAGTCAGCCCAACATACAGCCACCAAACTATCCCAGTCAGCCCAGCATACAGCCACCAAACAACCCCAGTCAGCCCAGCATACAGCCAACAAGCTACACCAGTCAGCCCAGCATACAGCCACCAAACAACCCCAGTCAGCCCAGCATACAGCCACCAAGCTACCCCAGTCAGCCCAGCATGCAGCCTGGATCAAGCTACTCAGTGGTATATCCTCAGCCAAGCCAGGGCATGTACATTTCACCACAGCACATGATCACCCCACAACAGATGTCCATGCCACAGGTTCATTACAGCTCAACTGGAACACAAGTCAGAATGCCATTGGTAATAATCAGCTTTTCAGTAATCTTTGAAATGTGTTAGAATGATATTTAAAAGTTCAAGGTAATTCTTTGAATACATTCTGAGTTTTAAATCTGGGCTAAGAGTTTAAGTCTCTTATATTTAAAATAGTTGTCAAAATAGTTGAATTTTTTTTCAAAAAAGCCTCCACATTTAAGGGGAAAATTCCTAATGTTTTTGCTTGACATTTGTTGTTTTACAAAATTATGCTGATTTTATTGTCTGAGTTTGCTGACCTCAACATGCAGGTTTTTTAAGCCTAGTTTTTTGCCATAGTACCAACATTCAGGTTTTAGTTAAAACCACAATATTATATTTCCATTGTACTTTATGGTCATGATCTCCAGCATGAAGGCTGTTTCTAAAAATCACATAAAATTGGACCAATTCATATTTGAGCATATTAATAATGCAAACTAACTTTTCCAAAAGTTTTATTCATGATTGAATAATGTCATGTCATTCTGTGATATGATAAATGACCAGTTTTGAGTGATAATTCAATATGTAAGTAGTCATGATGCCATAAGATCCATTTTCTGCTAAAGACATTAAAACAAATGCATTATCAGGTCTATAAGTTAATGCTTTCAAGAACAGCCATGACTGTAGTTTTCTTGATAAATTTATCTTAACATCTCTTGGCAGTTATCCATACTATTTGTAGTTTGGTGATTCTTTGTTTTGGGGCAAAGTGACCACTACTTTATTATTTTTCCTTTTTTGTGTAGCAAAGCATTAGGACTGCATTAAATTGATTAGATAATATAAAATCATCACATAAAATTTACTTCTTTTAGAAATTCACTGAAATTCTATATCAGTGATATGCTGAAATTAAAGTTAAGTGCCCTTATTGACCTTGGTTGGTGGGTGGTCGCAGGGAGGCAGCATTGTTTCAGGTCTATTGTCAGAATCCCACTTCTATATCTCATTGAAAGACATTGGGAAATTTATTTTTCTGTAAGCATGACATCCAAATAGTGAAGTTTGATGATCCCTGAACTAAAAAATAAACTGAAGAATTGCAAGAGTCTCTGGAAGAAATAAAGAATTGGTCAAAAGGTATGTATCAAATTTTGTATGTGTTAAGGTGATGAATGTTAAGGTATTGGAATGTGAAATCACTCAGTTGTCAATGCAAAAAGCAAACTAAGCAATGCGTAAGAGTACATTCAACATTCAGCCTTATAATAAGATTGAATGGGTTTACATCCTTGAAATAGGTCAAAATGCATTATAATTTAAAAACCTTTTAGCAAAGTGTATAATTTATTGTAAAGTTTAGGTTGGGTCATCCACAAAATTCTTTATAATCATCCTATTTAATATATTTTCCCCAACAAAAGAAAAGTGTATAAACTTTGATTGTTCTATTTTAAAACCTTACTAGAAGATTTAAGATGTGGTTTGTTTAATTTTGCATGTCACATTTCATCCTCCATCCCACCCCAATAACTACAAGTTAATGATATACCATACTAGTGTGCAAATAAATGTATCATTTAAATCTTTAAATTCCATTCTCTTATGAGAAACTGTATTTAAATGTCATGGAAATTCCCATTCTAAAAAAATTATATGGATTTGATGTTGAAAATTGATTACTACATTATGTATAGTTACAAAAAGTTTCATTAACAAGAGATGTGATTGATATAGATGGATTGACTCTGAGCCTTGATAAATATGACATTTTTATTTTCTGTTCAACTGTGGCAAAATATTTCTGGACAGAAATATTTATCAAATTATATAAAGAAAAATTTCTTTAATTTTTCAGAATCTATACTGTGTGTGACAAAATTTATATGAAAAGCAGCTGTCATGTGGGTATAAAAAAAGATATCCTATACATTGTAGACATTCTTGTAAACAGAATTGGGGAGGGGGGTTATAGAATCCCAGAGTGAATGTGCAGCAGGGATGGGACCACATGCACCCAAAAGCTTCAAAATTTCTTAATTGTCAAATGTTCAGGGGCTGTCCTATCAAAGCTTGTAACAATTGGACTTACCTGAAATAGACCAATATTGAATTTGATCCAAGGCTCACTCAGTTTCATAGTAATGCAGGTTATATAGATATTTTTCAAAAATATATGTTTAAATTTTCTCGGTATCTCAGGTTTACCATTCTTTCAGAATATTAAGCCTGCAAATAACTATGTTGTAGCTTTGTATCATAATTATTTGAAATTAACTCCAGAAGAGCATTTTTTTAGAAAGCATATGTTTAAAAAATTTCACGGTGATGAAGCCAAATGAATTGAAAGATCAACCTTTGATCAAGGTAGTTATGCACCATGACCAAGTAGTTGCCATCCTCAACGTTTGATAAATTCATCAAGCCACTGAGCAAACAGACAGGGAATAAACTTGCAAGGTCAATATTAACTGTTGTCAAAGTGAATGCCACATCATGGTAGCATGGTTTGAGATATGAAGAAATGGCCATATCAAGATACATCTCAGACACTTAAAATGTGGTAAGGAAGTGTGGATTATTGATTTAACAAATGTATTCAAATTCTATCTTGTTCTCCAGCCAGAATGCAAGATAAGGAAGTCATTATAGTTAAGTGTCCATTTTTAGCAAAGAATAAAATATCGGTTACTATACCATACCTTAAGTAGGATTCTGTGTTTACAATCTGAGTGAAAGTCATGGTTTCTATTATCAAATTCAGGGACAGTTATTGAATACAGCTGCAAATTTATTTGCTTTGATATATATATATATATATATATATATATATATATATATATATATATATATATATATATATATATATATATCTATATCATAAAAGACATGATATGCATAACTATTACTAAAATGACTTACAATTGGAAAGTTGATTAATTGCTTAACAGGATCTTTATTGGCAATTGCTTCAAATCAGCCATGTCTAGAAAAGCATTTCCATAAAACATGCATTGATTATAGAGTCACATTATGCAGCTGTTGCAATGAATTATGTATTTCGAAAACATTAGGAGCTAATCATTGAACTCAGAGTGGTCCAATTACAGGTCTGCATGTCATTTCTTTGTGACACATGCTCATACAAAAGTCATTTCTATAATTATGGTATAATTACTGTAATGCATGTCATGTATGGCCCATCAATGTTACAGTTTGGGTAATTGGCCCATGGTATTCAAGATGTTGGACCACCCTGATTGAACCACTGTTGACTCATTAGTGAGCTAATTTTCCTTAGGTGTGTTGTATAATTTCAGATTGAAAACAATATGTAATAGATGTGCTAATTCAGTTATTTAATTATTGCTTATATGACATAGTTTCATGTGTTATCAAATACATGTAGAAGATTGGTTTTTGTTACTTCAATAGTACAAAAACTTGTCTGAGGCCTGTTCCTTTAAAATATACAAGGGGCCCAGGGAAGACACTTTTAAAGTGGGGTTTTCACCCATATCAGCCATTTAGAAATTTCTTATCATTATAATATGAACTCTGTGAAATCAAGGTACCCTGTCATATATTTTTTTAAAAACTGCAATCCCTGGGTAGTACTAAATGTCTAAATGGAACAGTCCAAATGAAATTTATATAGTTACTGGAATATTTAATAAAACATTGTGTTCAGAAATTTTGTTACTTGTTTCATTTCAACAAAGTATTTGTATGATTTGTTTGCACCATCCAACACCTAAGCATTTGTAGACAATGAAGCACTTAATAGTTGTTGATTGCTTTATGGGCTGCCATTACCTTGTATCCATGAGCAGTGAGTGGGTTTTTAACTGTGTGATGTGGTCTTAAATGTTATGATAATGGCCCTATCAATGATTTTCATAAAAACAGAAAAGTGTGTACAAACAGACTTCAGAACATCAAACCCTCCATTGGTGATTGGTGTCCCTAACCATATAGATAAGGTGTATTGTGTCTCTTGCATAGAAATCATATATACTGGACCTATGCATACCCCTTCAAGGGTAAATCTCATTGAGTGTTTAACTTGCCGCTATAATGGACTTCTAACCTGTGTGACAAAGAATTTTAATGTGGACTCAATTAAGAAGTGTACCACCATGGATAATCTTGGACTTTTCAACAGATATGGTTTATATAACAAATTGTGATCCTTTATCTTCATGAAAAGTTTAATATTTTTATTTCCTATCCTGTTTCATTAATGAATATCTGTATGTTTGTTAGAATGGGTTATCTTTCTAAAGCTTTTGCAAGTTTTACTGTTATACTTTTGTAACTTTGTTTCTAATCTGACAGGGTCGTGCTGACAGCTAATAAAACATATATTGACTTGTGTCTTATTCAAATCCAGTGTCCAAACAGGAAAAATTGACTTTATTCACAATTTTTAATTTCAGTATTGTATTTATGTGTGTTAGATATATTACCCTAGTAACCAAGCTCCCATCAGGAAAACTACCTTAGTCACCATGCTCCCATCAGGAAAAGTACCTTAGTCATCTAAAGCACCCATCAGGAAAATTAATGTTCCTTGTTTTTCAAAGTTTAGGAATTCTTTTTCTCTACATAGCATCTTGTCTACATTTCAGTCAGGTTACCCAAATCACCTGAACATGCAACCTATCAACTACCTGATGGGGCAACCTCTTCACGTGTCGGCTGCCCCACAACAGAGGACCACATCACCACCACAACAGATGATCATGGCACAACACCAACAGATGACCATTCCACAACACCAACAGATGACCATTCCACAACACCAACAGATGACCATTCCACAACACCAACAGATGGCTGCACAACAGTACCAAAATATGACCACACCACAACAGGCCCAATACAATTCAGTGGGAACACAGGTCAAAATGCCAATGGTAACAATAAGCTTTGTAACTGAGATAAATATCTATAGTGTGACCCTGCTATAGCACACTCTATTATAACACAAATTCAGATATAACACAATTGTTGTGTGGCTCCCAAAATTTCATATACATGTATTTTCTTGTACACACAAAAATTCTTTCTTAAAAGTATGAAAAAATGTAAAGAGTTTATTATAATTTTGGGGAAGAGATCATTTATGAATAATACAAGATGGCATGGCTCTTGAAATTGTATATATATTTATTCTAATACATGAAAAAGTAACTTTTCTTCTTAAAAGAACCAAAAAAAGTCATGTAAAAAGTTTATTCAGGAATCTTTATTGGCAGCAAAATATACCATGTGGTGATATTTTGTTATTGGCTACATTGTTGGTTGTTTAAACTTATATGTACAACCATTGAGAAATTCAGAGGCTCCATGAAAGGAACCTGCAAACATGTATAAAATGCACTGAAATGTATATACTGTTACATAAACGAATTCTTTGTACATATTGATAAACCATTGTAACAATGCATTGTTATATCATAATCCACTTATGTTGAGCACTGTATGTGGTGAGATATCAGCTTTTAGTTTTTATTGTTGACATTTCTGGTTGTAGAGATCAACTAAATGTGGCTTTATCACATAATCTGTCTTTTGGCAGATTTTTGGCCACTTCCTAGTAATTAATATATGTACATAGACAGACTTTTGTGTGTGATTGGTAAGTAAAATTCCTCTTTTTTTTACTCCAAACTAAATCCTTCAGAACACAAACATTTTCTTTAGTAATCCCTGTCATCAGACCAGAACATCTGACCTCTGTCATCTGTTGACCCTTTTTAAAATTTTTTGGTGCATGCCTGTAGGGCAGAATCACTTTACTATCACAAATGTTAACCAAACCCCATGCCCCCAAAACAAGATCTTACTAGTTGGCATATTCAGTAGGCAGGAAGGAACAGTAACTACAGTATTCCAAATGACAGTTAAAATTTTTTTTTCAAAATGTACCCAGATAAAATAGTTTGCTGAAATTTCAAAGAAAACATTACTTTTGGAGCACTGATCGTTATGAAAATGTACTTAGCAAATGGAATAAAATCAGTCACAGTCATGCAGTACAATATTTGATGTTGCCACCACAATGCGAAAAGGGCATTTATTTGGTTCCTTTAGTGGTAACTTTAATATTGCATGTAACTTTCATCAAAGAAAGCCAACTTCCTTCTTCAATAAAAACAAATAACCTTTCTTCAAAGGAAGTCGGTACCAAACTTAAATAAAAGCAATGGAATCGGATTGTTTCATTTTCCAACATGACTGGAACATGTTTACTGTGCTGTGAAAGTTTCCTTTTTGTAGAAAAAATATTTATGTTTATGAATGCTGTCAATAGAGGGTTAAAATGCAAACAAATTTGGGAAGTACATGTGCTTTATCATTCATTACATGATTGTGCTATTTTTTCCCCACTGAATTCAGAACAATATGACCTTTGACAAAATTATTGAATATTTGAATTCTGTATGTGTGCATATTTTCAGTGGAATTGTTTGTATTGTGAATTCAGTGTATGTGATGAAATTCGTGTGTGAGTACAAGCTGTTGATACTCTTTATGCTATACATGTATATATAAAAAGAATACACATATAAGTACCAATATGTGGTTCTCTGAATAAAGTAAAATACTATATATGCCTTCACTAAATGTATATTTCTCATTTGATATGCATTAATTTAAGATGGTAACTGTGCCAATGAAGCATGTATTTTTGTGCCTGCATTTGTAACCCCACTTCCACATCATTTTCTTCAGCTCACTGACATGTTTTTTATAACACAGTTGGATTCTATGGCTACCTACTACCATGTTATAGCAGGGTCACACTGTGTATGTATGTGTGTGTGTGTGTGTGTATATATATATATATATATATATATATATATATATATATATATATATATATATATATATATATATTTAATTGGCAGCCTTTAACTTTTTTTAAATGTACCATGCATTGATTCTAAAGTTGTTTGGTCATGACCATACCATATCTACTGACTATACAACAGTACACATTCATTTTCTTTTTTTTCATGTAACCAGGCAGGTTGTAGGGATACCACTGATGACTTTGCACAATCTCTCTCCATTTCGCACTGGTCTCTACTGCTGTTTGGGACTTTGCAAAGTCCATGCCTGTCCACTTTTTGATGTTATCTTTGCATCATTTTCTGCCAGCCTTATTTTCTCTTTCCCTTCACTGTTGTGCCCTGTAAGATTATCTTTGAAAGGTCAGATGAGCTAGAGGTGTGACCATTCCAATTTTATTTGCATTTCTTTATGGTGGTGAGCAGATTTAATTTCATCTTAAATTATAATGCACACCTCCTCATTAGAGACGTTATCTAAGTATTAGATTTTGAGGATCATTTGATAACATCTCATCTGTAATGCATGCATTCTTTTCTCTATGTTCTGCTGTCAGGGTTCATGTATCACATGCATATAATAATATGGATGTAAGTGAAAGCACAAGGGCTTGATCCTGGAATAGAGCATAATATTGCTAATACTGCACTAGCATAATACTGCACTAGTTGCCTTGTCATATAAGATTTCTATGGTGCTGATTAGCTTTGCATTTATGTTGTATTTACCATTTTTAAAAAAAAATGTTTCCACTATAAAAATACTTTATTTATCTGTGACAATACCAGGCTTCCTGAGGTATTTGCGATCACACCTTTTGTTAACAGTAAAATATCTGTAAATAAGATTACATACTATATGTTAGAAAATTTATTTAAGGAGAAATTTATACTTTTACAAGATACATAGCTTTGGTATTAAAATACTTACTGTAAACTCATGTGATAACTGACACTTCAAGTCAATCAGAAAACATAATGTGGAATAGAACAAAATGATGTTTTATTGATTGTAAATATTTTGACATGCAGTAAAATAATGCAAAATAATGTATATTATATACAATATAATAGAAGATGTAATGAAAGCAAATCTGTGAGTGAAGCCAATCATAAGTATTGAAAAGGCATAAGTTTTCAATACAAAATGTTTGGAACATAATGTTACTTATACTGGCATGATTATATTATTTCATGTCCAGAAACTTTTGCTGAGCTAGAATGGTTAGAGTAAAATATGGTCATGGTACAAGTTTTCTCAGTATCTTAAATTCAAATTCAATAAGTAACATTTGGATGTAAGAAATAAAGTAAGATGTACATACAAATGCAAGGCCATTTATCCCTTTCCAACAAAAAATTCATTTTGTAGCAATAGAGAGGATATGGAATTTTAAACACAGCTTTTGAACTTGGATGTTAAACTTACTACTGAAGAGAAATGATATACATGTAAATTATTTGTAAAAAAAGTATTCTATAGCCTTTACAACAACCAGAAACAAACTTTTTATAGCTTCAGCTTCATTTTTTCCTACAATTTGATTCAATGATTCAATTCTGATTTTTTTTTTTGTTTTTTGAAAGGATACTGGATTAGTTTGGGCAAAGCATTGCAAGGATTAGATGTGAGAAAATGATGTTTCTTATCCTGGATTAAGAATAAATTGAGCACAGAGTTTGTGTCTGGTGTGAAAATGTATTTGCTTTTAGGTTCATATACAGAAAGAATGTATGAAAACTTTCTTCCTTAACTTGTATTCTTACCAAGTGCAATAATTATGTATGTGAAATAAAAAGGAATACAACAAGATGATGTGGAACATCTTTAATGCTGCTGTGAATTCGGAAATAGTTTGCATTATAATATTGAGAAAAAAATGACATTGCTTTGGACACAATGTATATTATCATTCCACCTTTAACAAAATAGACTGTTGTGTCATACTTAAGAAGGACTATTGTGTCTTAATTAAGCAGGACTATTGTGTTATGATTAACAAGGACTGTTGCATGATGACTAAGAGGAATTATTGTGTCATGATTAAAGAAGACTATTGTCATGAAAATATAGTGTCCTAATTAAGAAAGACTGCTTTGTCTTGACTAAGAAGGACTATTGGGTTTGCATCATAAGAAGGACTATTCTATCATGATTAAGGACTATTGTGTCATGATTAAGAATGACTATTGTTTCATGATTAAAATTGACTATTGTGTCATGATTAAGGACTATTGTGTCATGATTACAATTGACTATTGTGTCATGATTAAGGACTATTGTCTCTCAATTAAGAATGACTATTGTCATGATTAAGGACTATTTTGTCATGATTAAGTATGACTATTGTGTGATAATTAGGAAGGACTATTGTGTCATAATTAAGGACTATTGTGTGATGATTAAGAAGGATTTTTGTGTCGAAATTAAGATTTATCTTGAATAACATGATTAAGATTTTCCTGTGCATCAACTTATAGTTGTTAGTATATTCTTGTGATCTAATACTTTCTGTCAAAATAATGTACACATAACATCTTTAAGAAAAAAAACCAAGCAAATAAATGTAAATTTATTGCAATGTATTGGCAAAAATTATATTTTAAAATAACACAATTTTCTGAGTTTTGGTACTAATTTGTCTTCATCTGTACATTCTAAATTGGATTCTGTCATATATTTTACATATTACATGTTATTATAGGATTTACATCCTTCTTCTTTTATGTCTCTGTAATTATTGACAGCTTGTTTTTGGTTTGACTTTTGAATGGGGGTACCTTTTTCTGATTCCTTTGTCTGAGAAAACACTAAGGAAGATATGCTTTGATTACATATGTAGTGTATGCTATCAGATATTATACTTGCATCATCTCACAGGAAACATGGTCCTATATTACATTGTCCTGTTGCTTTTGTTTTCTTGATAGCTTTTCATGATGACTGCAACATTTGATAATTTCATAATGGTGATCATGAGTATTGGTAGAATAACATTCAAGGAAGGTTTTATTCTTAACTTTGTACATGTCAGGAAAAGAGATATGTACATTTCCTAATGATATATAAACATGTACATCACTACTAAAAAATTTGAGAATTAGAACATTAGTATATATATATATACAAAATGTCCAGTGAACACTGATGAATGATATGCTCAAAATAACATTCCTTTCTACAGCTCCGGTGGCCTAGTGGTTAGAGCATCCGCTTTGGATGTGGGAGGTCATGAGTTTGATCCCCGGTCGAGTCATACCAAAGACTTAGAAAAATGGTACTAAGAGCTGCCTCGCTTGGCGCTCAGCATTAAGAGGTTAGTGTTAGGACTGGTCGGCCTGGTGTCACGATAATGTGACTGGGTGGGGCATCATGCTACATGTCTGCGGCATGATGCCCAAGTGCTAGACATCACTATAAACTGCCATACTGCACACATCATAGTGATATGACTGAAAAATTGTTAAAGTTACATTAAAATTCACACTCACATCACATCACATTTCTCTCTTGTTTTGCATGTGCAAATTTAAGCAGCCATTTTCTTATCTTGCTCCTGTTTTGCAATTTAAGTGTTTCTGTATATCACTGCTTTCTCAACAACATATAAAGAGTTCTTTTTCTATCTTTTCTGTTTTAATAACAAATATTTGCCATTAGTTTTTCACAGAAGAGCATTAAAATAATTTCCATTGAGTCTGCTGTTAGCTTGCTTGCATGAGAAGTACATGGATTTTAACTGTGTCTTATTTTCTGATATTGCTGATTTTGGAATTTATTCAAGATAAATGGAGAAAAGTTAACAAAACAGAATAGTAAGTTCTTAGTAATTGCAAATTTTAATTTCTGAATGATGTTTTGTGTTTAAGCTATAAACCAGTCTAGCATGCACCTTCTCAGCTATCCAATGTTTCATTCTCAGCCAAGCCAGTTGTTTAACACTGCACCACAATAGGTCTTGTCCATGCAGCTGGCACAGAACGACTCACATAGTACACATGCTATTATGCCAGTGTTAAGATTTTACTTTCTGACCTACTTCAAACTTATTTAACAATGAAACCCAGATTTCAGGATGGTGCTTAGTACCTATTAGTAAGTAAATGAAACTGATGCCAAATTAGTTTGCATCCTTTCCAACTAGATCTGTATTTATTTTTCAATCCAGTAGTAGAACATTTTTCTCTTTACCACATTTCTTTTGCTCTGTAAAAATGTTATGAATTCTTTATTAATATTAATTGGTTACCTCCAATACTGTAAACCATTCTTGATATGAAGGCTCTTTACAATTTGTATTGTACGAATTAAGCAAATTTGTATATAGTTCCAATGTTTTATTCTTGTAGTCTACTATTGTCAATCTTCTGGCATAATGGAAGATGGTTCCAGAAAAGTTGATAGAACATTGGTCAAAAATCTTCAACAAATGTTTGATGGTTTATCTAAGACTTTAAAACAACCATCATCCTTTTGTTTGTTAATTGTTGTTGCATAATTTATTTTTCCTTTCTTGGATTCTAAATGAATTTGATGCCAAAAGAGTTCATGACTTGGAATGATGTCAGAATTGTGAAATTTCATTTTGTCTTTAAACTTCTTTATGTTTCACCTGTATGGCAGGGGCAAAATATATGAATCACTTTTCCAATGGCGTTGATGTTACCATATTCATTTAGTAGAATTTGATATCATCTGTATTTTTTGCAATTGGGGAGAAGCTACTTTAAGCCATACCTTGAAGACAAAAAACAACTTGTTCTTTGGGAAATAAACAACCATTTATGTGCCTTGATTTTCTTGTCTTAGTAAACTTCATTGTTTGCTGCTTGAAAGATATTCATTAAAAAAGAGGTTGTATTTTAGAAAATATTTAATATACAAAATATGGGTGAGTGCAGTTTTGAAAAAGCATTGTATCTTCCTTCAGGCATGTATTACCCCAGTCAGTGTCATGAAAATATGAATGATTTGCATTTTGTACAAGAAGAATACTTCTATCAGTATTCCCATGTAGGGCTTCCAGAATAAAATGGGATTATGGATTTTAATTCCCATGTAGGGCTTCCAGAATAAAATGGGATTATGGATTCCAGAATAAAATGGGATTATGGATTTTAACTTTAACAGTTAGTAAAATGATCAATAATGTAGCCTCATAGGATATATATTTTTTCTGTCTGAGAAACTAAGGGGTTATATGTTTTTATTTGTCTACTTTGCTTAAACTAGTGTTACTTGTCTTAACAAATAATGCCTTTATAGCTATTAATTATTCCACCTTAGATACAAGTATTGAAGGACCAGATGAACAATTAGTGCAATCCCATCTATCAAGTGACAATGGCCAAAGAGTTATCCAGTCACAAGAACCCTCAGGTTCCAGAAAGTATTCCCATGTAGGGCTTCCAGAATAAAATGTGATTATGGATTTTAATTCCCATGTAGGGCTTCCAGAATAATATGGGATTATGGATTTTAACTTCTGTCTGTATTCCCATGTAGGGCTTCCAGAATAAAATGGGATTATGGATTTTAACTTCTGTCAGTATTCCCATGTAGGGCTTCCAAAATAAAATGGGATTATTGATTTTAATTCCCATGTAGGGCTTCCAGAATAAAATGGGATTATGGATTTTAACTTCTGTCAGTATTCCCATGTAGGGCTTCCAGAATAAAATGGGATTGTGGATATATTTGACAATAACTGTCACATTTGTAACAGGAAGATTAAGAAGACGACATCCTTTTTTACAGAATTGGCTTTGTATGTTCCTATATGTAGATTTACTGGCTGAATGGCTTGAGTTAACATAGTCACAGTTTCTATACAATTTTAAAATGTCAGTGTTCTCTAGTCAGTGTTTCATTGTCACTGTTCAATTTCACCAACCGTGTCTACCATTTGCAAACATAATTTAACTTTAATACCATTGTCCCCTTTCCAATTCCTGAACCATAAGCTTCACTCCCTTATTTGCAACGAAAAGCAGAGCACACAATTACTTGAATTAGCTTGTTTTTGTTTTCTCTCATCAAAACCTATTATACTGCTTATCTTTAACTATTGTCTCCATTGATGATTGATGAAAACATTTTTATATCTCAGTGCTTGTTGATGAATGAATATTGGAGTTTGTGTTCTCATAGGGTGTAATGACATGGATTTGACCATGTGAGTACAGTACGTTGTTCTTAGTTATATTTGGATGGAAGAGCTCGCTGTAAGCACAGGACCAAAGGTGTAAGCATCATCATGGAGTATGGGGTTAACCTTGGCTGTGCTATTAAGTGGGTCTGTCCCAGGTTTTCATTTAACACCCTTTAGCAATTTGGATATAGATGACAATGAATTTTAATTTATATTTATTGTATAGGAAGGATTTAAATTTCTTTGTATTTACTCAATGATTAGACAAGTGTTGAGATATTAAAACTATTCTATAATTTGTGCATTTTCAAACAAAACTGTAAAATTTTGAAAATAAGACCAAACAGACCATATATGGAGCTCATTAATTTTAAAATGATATACAAATAATTACAGAATAAGTGTCTGCCAAGTAATGATGATAACAACCGACCAGGTGATCAGATTAATGGAAAAGAGGTACAAGAAGAGCAAAACTGCATTCTTATGTTGCCAGGCCTACTACCAGACAAATCCCAGGAGGAAAGTGAGTATCATTTATTGCCAGAAAATGGGTACAATTTATGTCGCAAAGTGAGGATCATTTATTGCCAGAAAGTGAGTACAATTTATGTCAAAGTGAGGATCATTTATTGCCAGAAAGTGAGTACAATTTATGTCAAAGTGAGGATCATTTATTGCCAGAAAGTGAGTACAATTTATGTCAAAGTGAGGATCATTTATTGCCAGAAAGTGAGTACAATTTATGTCAAAGTGAGGATCATTTATTGTCAGAAAGGGTGTACTATTATTGTCAGAAAGCGAGTACCATTATTATCTGAAAGTGAGTAACATTATATTTTTTTCTAGAAAGTTCATCATACCATTTATTGTCAGAAAGGGAGTACATTTATTGTTAGAAAGTGGGTACCATTTATTGTCAGAAAGGGAGTACATTTATTGTTAGAAAGTGGGTACCATTTATTGTTAGAAAGGGAGTACATTTATTGTTAGAATGGGAGTACATTTATTGTTAGAAAGTGGGTACCATTTTATGCAGAAAGTGATTATCATTTATTGCCGAAAATATATATCTGTTTCTATAGCAAAGCATGGTGGAAAGTATCACAAGAAGTTTGTTTTCAACTGTTTTGTATCATAATTATTTGATTGTGTAAGCAATAGAACAATACTGATACATAAGACTGGGGATTTATTTGTCGTGATTGCTGGTCTTATAGCTAATTTCATTGAATAGATACAAGAAACATTACCTTTTCAATCATCCATTAATATTTTATCTAAAGTTAAATATTATCACCAAAACATTTTCAACACACACAGTTACCTTTAAGCAGCAAAGAAAGTTTACTTGAACTGTCTTAGAATTTGATACTGAAAAGCAAATCAAACCTAAATAATAAATGATACCATAAATGTATGAGATCAAATTTTTGTGCCATTTCATAAAATGTTTAAAAAATTACTACAGAACACTGTTTTTTGAATGAGATTTCTTTAGAAGTGTTTGTCCTCGCATACATTAATTCTGTGCCAACTAAAGGCAGCAATCAAAAGTGTCTCTAGTACAGTACATGATCTAGTTCCATGGGCCCTCTCTACTAATAACTTGATGGCCTTGGTCACATCGAAATAGGTGGAGAAAGGTCAGCATTCTGCTCTTCTCTTGCAACAGTCTATCAATTAGTACTATGATGATCCACACTCCTTCCAGAATTGATACTGGCTTTCTGGTAGGATCCCATGTTCTAAGTGTGACCTGAGATGGTTGATGAGAATCCTGCATAGTACTTAAGAAAAATAAGTACCAGGATTTAGTTAGGTTTTTCTTGTAATGAAAGATTACTTCTTGGACTAACAAACTCTTTCAGTTAGCTCCTGCAGATATTTACATACAGTCGACTGTATATTTTCCTAATGAAATAGATACATTTTAAACCAAGTGTTTTCAGATTTAATATTGAAGAATATCATAAGCAGTTAAATAAATTTGTTAAATAAAGAAGAAAACATAATTGTTATCTCTCAGAAGTAGAAAGATACAGGCGTCCTACAAACCCAGACTAAATTGTTTTCTTGTTTTCAGTGTAATACATTTATTGATAAAGACTGGTACAAAACTATTATTTAAAAGAGGGCTTTTTATTTAGTGTTAATGCTGGATATTTTAGCAAAAAGCAAATGAAACCTTCTAAACCTTGACACAAGTCCGGTATATAGTAACTATGTACACAGGCTGATTTGCCATATAATGTAATGGGCTGTTACATTTAAACTGCACAAATCTTCCTTATGCTATTTTTATTCAAAAGAGATGATAATATTTTAAGCAAATATAATGTTGATTTAAAATAACTGGCATAAAATACATTCATTTTAGTGGATATGTTATACAGCTTTAGTCAATAGTACTTTCACAGAATATGTTGCCTCCCTCCTTGGTTTAGACAAGGCCAATACAGGCTTGTGACAATAGTTGTCAGTTGCAATAATAAAAGTGCCATTATTAATACGTTCAATGATATTAACAGTGAGTAAAACACATTTATTTATAACATGACCTAACAATAAACATTTTGCTATGTCTGGATAATATTACATTTAACAGTTAGTAAAATGATCAATAATGTAGCCTCATAGGATATATATTTTTTCTGTCTGAGAAACTAAGGGGTTATATGTTTTTATTTGTCTACTTTGCTTAAACTAGTGTTACTTGTCTTAACAAATAATGCCTTTATAGCTATTAATTATTCCACCTTAGATACAAGTATTGAAGGACCAGATGAACAATTAGTGCAATCCCATCTATCAAGTGACAATGGCCAAAGAGTTATCCAGTCACAAGAACCCTCAGGTTCCAGAAAGTCATCAGTTAAAAGTCCGGAGTGGGATCTGATGCAACTGGAGAAAGAAAAATTAAAGCTAGAGATTGAATTTATCAAGGTGAAATATAAAAAAATTATTGAAGAGACAGAAGTATTAAAACTGCAGAAGGAGCTCATAAAATTGCAGATTAATAATTTCAGTTAATCTTTGTACTAATTATTCATAGACTGTCAGAGAAATACAACTTAACTAATGAAATATCTGTGTGCATGAATATTGTGCATTGGAAACTTCTGCAATATAAATGCTGAATTATTCTCTAATGTTTTGAATGTTTATAATTGTCTGAAATTTACATTACAAATATAATTGATTTATATTGACGGACAGGTATATGTGACCTTTGGTTATTCAGTGATACTGTACATAATTATTTCAGCTGAAATTATTTTTCAGGAATATTTGATTTTCACTGCGTGAAAATTTTATTGTTTTATGGATATATTTAATTTCCATTGTTTGATAGGTTGGTTATTCATTGATACTGTACATAATTGTATAAGCTGAAATTATTTTTTATAAATTTATTCCATTTAATTCTCTGACTGATAGGTAAATGTTAAGATTGGTTGTTTAGGAAAGTTGTACATAATTATATAAAATGAAATTATTCTTTTATAAATATACTCAATTTTGATTACATGACAAGTAAGTGCATGTTAGTGTTGACAATTCTGTCATATTGTACATAACTATATGACTGAAATATTGTTAAAGCTACGTTAAAAATCCAAATCACACAGACCATACAAATAATTACATGATATCAACTGTGCCATCAGTTATATCTTATACAACGAAGTAAACACAGCCTGATATGGAGAGTGGTATAATTCAACCAAAGAGTAGTCTTAAAGATCTGATACACATTTACTTTGGACCAGCGAGGAGTTGTAGCTACTTTGCAAGAATGTAGGATTCATAATCCCATAGGTGTCAACCCCTTGAGATGAAAACCTGTACGCCTAACCAATAAAAACCATACAAAGATAACACCCTCCCTTACATTAAAAAATGTATTTATACATTATATAAGATCAACAGTTTTAAAACAACAAATACTATACACAAGGTATTACTTTTACACATATTTACATAATTATTTACATTTCTGAAACTTTATTTCATTCTTTTTACTTATAAGACTATCATCTTCCTGCTTTGGCTGAGTACAGAAGCTTTTGATGGATGCTCCCTTCTTCATTTTAAAATTTTTTTCATGCAGTTTTCCCTATGGGGAAATTTAGCGATTACCTATAGAGAATAATTTTACTGTGTAGGCAAACTTTATAGTTCACTCTGGTGACGGTTTTTCTTGGGAAAAGGATTTCTTTGGGGGACAGTCTATATAAAAAATGGGGTTTGGTATTTTGGGGTTGAAGGTTCAAAATACATCCATCTTAGAATTAACATCATTAATATCCAAGAATGTGAATGTAATAATCAGCTTTATTCCATATAGGATATTTTTTTAATTGCAATAATTTCCAAGGAATTTTGAAGAAAATATCATGATTAGGCAAGAATGTGATTACAATAACGAGTTTGCTCTGTACAAAGAAAGGAATAATTTTGAATTGTATTTTGATGTTATGAAAACTACTGTCAATCATTTCCATCATTTCTAATTGTATAATACGGGTTAAAAACATTAATTATCATAGGGTAATGGACTCAGAATTTTGACATTTGTTATGTTAAAGATAAAGTTCATTTATTAGCTTTGTACATACATTTGAAGATATGTTTATTTGATTGCATTTAAATGTGAATAATATCAAACTTTTTTTTCTTATCTTCAGTACGGCTTTTAAAAGTCTGATTTTTTCCAAACATTTATGTGATCAAGATCCTCATTGGATTAAATATCACCCCCCTATGGGGGTTATTTAATGATATAGCCCACAGCATCATTATTGGGCATTAAGACCTTGATGCCCCAAAAATAAATATCAGGTCATAGTCTTACATTGTAGGACTAAATGTTTATGGGGGAAAAAAAATAAATATGTAATAAATGAGACCATGATAAATCCAAACATGTTAATATTACACCATGAAAATTTATTTTTCTTAATACCTTGCACATCTTTTTCTTTACTAGTAGCTACACGTTTGTATTTGAGTTGCTCCACACATGTATCATAGTTTGAGGATTACTGCATGCTGCCTGATGAGTGTGTGCCAGTATTAACAGATGATTGCCAGAAAAGGAGCTTTTGTAGCTACTGACTGGATATTGTCATCCAGATAATTAGTACTGATAACATCCACTTCCCAAATCTGAAATTAGTTATTCAGTCACAACTTACCTTGGCTCACAACAATGCAGACTGTGAAAGATCTTTTTCTATCATGAAAAAAATTAACGTACAGATTGTAGGAAGTCTTTGAATGCAGACATACATACATCATTTCTACAGTGTAAAATAAACACTGACACCTACTGCATAGATGTTAAACCGCTGATTACATTTTGAAACATGCAGAGTGTGCATGTGTTGCATATAATAATGTGTGTGTTACAACACAATCAAAATCAAAAGAATAAAAAAAAAAAATTACAGAGATGTAAATAATAATATAGAAATAATATTGGCACAAATACTTCAAATCTTTAGCATATGTGGTCACAGTGCCAAGTTAACTTATGGTATGACCTTTCAGCTATAATATATACTGTGCATTGTCAGTACATGGTTTCATCTTTTAATAAAATCTTCTGAATGAAACAGAAGTTTAAAAGTAACATCATGGTTCTCATTCCAATTTGTAGAAATATTGATGAACAAACATATAATATAATTATTGTTAAAAATGAATAGACAGGTACTTGAACATTAGCTGTTCATGAACGTTTTTATAGAATTTGACCAAAGCTGATGCAATCATTCTATCAAGTAGTTCTTTCCATTTAGTAATGATGATGTCGATTTCATCTTATTCTTATGCACTCAGGATGCTCTTACTAAGTTTACTGTCCAGAGACTACCTCTTATCGGTAGTTGTCCATGACATTAGAGTAAACTCAACAGAAATCATCAGGCCTAGATGTCTTAACGTTATTTTATTTTGCAAATAATTTTGATCTTCCATTCATTCTGACTGCTGTTGCCTGGAGTACAAAGTGTTATAAACAGTAGTTTGACAGAAGTGGTACAGCAGAATTTAACCAACTTTTAAAGATCACGTTTAAAAGATCATATGAGGGGTATAATGCAATCCTATGAAGTTGATATAAAAGATGTTCCATTATCAAATGTAAATATTTTAAATATCCATTCCATAGTCTGGATGACCAGACTGTGAAGGTTGCAAAAAGGTGTGAAAATTATCCTAATCTGCCATCATCTATTGCTACATATGGACAATTTTAAAAAGACTACATCTCTAAAACCTTGAAAAATAATCCAATAAAAAATAAACTGGCAAAAAGTTGTAACAAAACCATAAAAATTAGCAGCCAGCAATAAAGCTAGCATAAGTGGAAAACCTTTTAACAAAATTATCCAGATCCACTCCACAGAATGTTATCAAATTTCCTGGTATCATACTGATGTGAAGGTTTATCAGATTGTGCAAAAGATACCAGTACATTATCAAATATGATTGAAACACGAATAACCTTTTAAGATATTTTTTATATTATTTTTAAGTTGTCTCTGTTTTTTGAGGCTAAATGTTTATATTATGTATTCCATTTGTGATGATGATATATTTATACATGTTTTAACTAATGTAAATTCTATTATTACTAATTTGTATGTGTTTACTTATATGGCACATATGATATTTTTCCAAATGTTTTTCCATATCTTATGGCAGTCATATTTTTAATTGTTGTAATGGAATTTTCCAAATTTATACTTCTATCTCTGGTGATTGCAAAGATGCAAATTTATTCATTTCTTTAGAAATTCTGCCAAAAAGCAATGTTTGGTAGGTTTTAAAGAATCTGTTCAAAAGTAAAGATTAATATGTCAAATTATTTTAAAGACACAGAATATTACAAATATTGTGTATAGCAAAACTTTATTTGATTATTATCTTTATCTTCACACCATTTTGTAAAAATAATTTACAGCAATAAATTTATACTTGTTAGAAATAAGCATTGCAACAGTGCCAGACAGTATTTTAGGTGTGCTTTGTTTCTTTGGGTATATGTATGGGTTTAGGAAAATGTGCAGCAATTCTTTGTCATTTGGACAGACATATTATTGAGTTTTATGCAACCATTCAATAAGCATGATTAATTATTAAATTATGTATGCCCTGTGAGAAAAATAAAAATGAATTGTGGTAGATTTCATGTTTGTTTTTATTTATCAGTCTGTCACTTCTTAGTTGCGATTTAAAAAGTGAAAATATCTATGATATACTTGTGACATTTTATGCGATTTTTATTAAATAATTAATTTAGAATGTTTTTTAAATTAAATCTTGTTATCATACAGTCATTAGTTCATTTAATCTATGATATCTTTTGCTAGCTTGCAAAGGATTTCTTTATGTAACTCTATATCAATATTTCTTCCTTTTCCATTTTGGCATTCACCGCCTTTCGATCATTTTGGTTTATTTGGACTTCTACTGGAATATGGTCATTCGGGATAACAGACCTTATGCAAATGCGGAGCGTACCTTTTCACAATGCTATGCAATGTCTTCTCCAAGAGTTCATAGATTGTGTCATTACTTCTCCAAATTTAAATTGTCTGCTTTAAAACCTACCTAAAGTGTTTTAGACTTCATGTGCATGAGCAGTTACAATGTCAGCAAATTAATTTCCTGAAAAGCTAACTGTTTATAGCATGGTTATTTTATGTCTGAGATTGACTTTTATGTTTTCTAATCCACCCATCAGTATGAGCAAGGTGACTAAAGATGGAAATGCATTGAAAGGGACTTCATCTCAAATCTACTCATTTAACATGATCTTGTTCAAATCTTGACTGATAGAAATTTGAAAAATTCTGTGTAATGCAAGTTAAGATAATTATGACATATGGGTATACTTGGCATGCTAGAAAATGAAAATGTTTCAAAGTATCTGAGATCAGTTATAAAACTGCATGTTATGAAGATTATTCTATTGTTTTATAGTCTCAAGCCACTAATGAAAATCCACTGTTTTTGATTATGGTTAGGAATTAATAATTAGAGGAAAATTATTTGACTTTAAGTAACTGTTAATGACTGAATAATGTGTTAAAAGGTTTGCAGGAGGAAAATAACTGACTCACATTACACAAATGTTATTACAAATTTGATTATCTGACCACTTGTACTCTCTTGTATATCTGTGCATTATCAGTTATTACCAGTAAGTGTTAATATACTCCAACTTCAAACATGAGTAAAAATGAGACCTATTGAGACAGAAAACATCTAGTTTTGATTGAATTTCAATATTTTTAGAAATGATAAAAGTATACCTTCATATATGGATAAAGATACAAAATGTGGTGCAACCTTAAAACAATCTAATCATTCTATAATAGGCAGTCAACATTACTGGAAGAAAAAACTAAAAGACTAGTGTAGTAATCCTTCTGATTTAGACTTCTTGGCCAGCTGCTTAATGCTTGGGCAGTCTCATGAGATCATGGATCTGTGCCAATGGATATTGACATCTGTTTGGCAGTATACATTGTGTCTACAAAGACCAGCGCAAGAGTGGCACTCATTGACAAACCATAATATGAACGAGCGGATCCTGTGACTGCATTTGTTTATGGTATGTATCTGCTTAATGATAAACCTAGCGTTTCTGATCTAAAACAGAAGAAACTGTCATCCTTGACTTTGTCAAGGCTGAATTGTGTTGCTGAACGAGTTACAAAAAACTTCACAAACGCGATACATGGAATTGGTTTAACTGATCTAAGACGTAAAAAAAAAACAAATGAGTGGGCAGAAACAGTTAAAGATACTGGAGCATCTATCAGCAACTTTGCTGAGCTGGGAAAAAAAATCCAGTAACAGTGAACACGTTAACGGGGAAAATTTTCTATAAATCAAAATATGTATCAAGAAGAGCAACAATATAAATTATGATCATAACGCACATGAATGGATGTCTGCTGTAGCAATATTTACGCAAGACAGACGAGTTAAATTTTATGATTGTATGTTTGATTTTATCAGAAATATCAGTAAGAGTGATCCTGTATCCATGTGTTTGTTTCAAAGTTCCGATGATGGAAATTATGATCAATTTGTGCGACCTAATGGTTATATTTATCCTGTAGAATCACTCCAAGAAGAAATAAAAAATCTTGCTTTAAAAAATACCCTTAAAGATGTCATGGTCCAACAATTACTCAGTAATTGTTTAACAGTTCTGGCAGTTGCTGATCACTTTCTCAGGAGAAACATTCATGGAAACTGACACAATTGGAATTTCTTTTTTATGTTCAACGTAGTTATATCGAATATGGACACGGTGGATTGTGGAATACTAAATACAATTATAGGGACGTTATCTCAGTTGCTCATTTGATATGGCAGCATGTTGTCGTGGAAGTTTTCTTGGATACGGAGAGTGTTCTGAATACTTTAAGAGATATGAGCACCCAACACACGAGATGACCAGAGTTGCGATAAATGGTCCCTTACCAGATTTTGATTTAACCTAATTTGCCTGTACATAGTCATTAGAGTTTGCACAAAAACGCCTTCATCCGATTATTTATGCGTGGTTTGGAAAACATTTTTCAGAAAAATATTGGGCTCAGATAGTTTTATTATATTTACTTGATGTAACAATATTGGTATTGTTGAAAGTAAATGAAGCAATTATATCTTATCGTTCAGGGAAACAAGTTTGGTTACCACAGCACTGAAATATTTCAATGATGAATATCCTGAAATGATTGATTATGAAAATAAAGTTGGAAGGATCTCGGCAGAAAAAAATAGGTAAGTTTCCTCAGGGTTGTTAATGTGATTATAAACGAACATGTACAAGATTAATTATAGACGATGCTGAAGTAAATTTTATGATTGCTGATACAACAGAGAAAGGCACATTTATAAGCTATTGTAATGCTTACCAGTCGGATGGAACTAAATTAGGTACAATTGTGAGTTGTATTGCCGATGACAAAATATTAAAGGTGAGATTTCAGGCCCCTTGACAGAATCAGAGCAGAGTCAAAGAAACAAAATCTTGTATTCAATGATCTTGTTTTAGTTCCTATGAGTGTTGAGAGCGAATAAAAATGGACAAATCTCCGTGGACACTAGGATACACTATAACCATTCATTCGTGACAAGGATTAACTATTTCTGATACAAATATTTGGATTATCGATGATTGGATCGAATGGTCAAACTTAGTTCATCTTGCAGTGTATCGAGTCAGAAGAATATCTTAACTGTGGAGAATTATCATGGATTGCGTAATAACTGAAGAAATCACCGAGGATGTTAATAACAACTTCGTTGTCACAACAAAAAATTAGCGAGCTATAAGCAATGTGACAAAAAAATAAACGCGATGCCGAATTTATTATGACATTAAGGCAACAACATAATAATTATTGTGCGATTTGTAACGTAGTAATGTTGTGGCAGTATTCGAAAAATAATTCAAGACAGTTCACCTTGGATAAAATTAATAGAAGTCTTGGTCACACACGCGAAAATGCAATGCTGACCTGTCTTGAATGTAATCGACATTGAGGAGCTAGTTTACAAAAGTGAACGTGGTGGTAACTGTATGTCTTCAGGAATTACTTGCAATTGTTCATGAACAAATCCACATTGAGAAGCAGTTATATCTAATATGTTAATTGTAGTTCTAGTCGTGGACCTTACCACGCTGGAAATTAGTTGTGTGGTCACACTCCAGATACGATCTGTTGTTCGTTTTTACCCCTTCAAGTTCACCAGGTTCATATAAATATCGTATAGTCACATTGCCTAGTACCGGTTGCTTTCAGAAGGAGTCATATTGTTGCATTGGTATATATTTATTATATTTCTTTGTGATTGCATTGGTAGGCTTCATAGAAGTTGCACAAGCATTTTCATTATTTAATGCAGCTATTAAACTTGGTAATCTTGCAACCCATTCACGAGATTTCTTATCTTTCTGAACTATTTCCTTTGCATATTGATATCCAAATAACTGCTCAGCAAGTGTTAGATTAATATTGTTTAACGATTGCTTGATCACGATGAATTGTTGTGTGTCCTCATCTGATGGAGACAGTATGCTTTTTTTCATCAGAGATGATACTGCACCAAGGAATTCCTTGTGATGATCAACCTGCAATAATCGTGGCCATTGTAGACCATCAATTTGATAAATTCGTTCAAAAGCAGAGTAACTTCAGTTGCTGTTTTAGTTGATAATGGTTCTGCAACGTCCGTAAAAGTTAAAGCGTATTTGTATGTACGTGATTGACATCTATCAGTTTTAATCGTATCGTGTGGTAAAAGAAAATATCTGCTTGATGACTTTAATTTGGGAGCGCTAACATCAAAATGTGCGTACTGAATGTTTTTAGGTAGTAGTAGATATGTTTGGCATATTGTCTGTCGTGCCAACCAATTTGCAGCAACAAAACGTGTGACACCTGCTGCATCAACAAGGTTGTTAATCGCTGCTCTACACCTCCAATATCATTTTAGGCTATAATAAACCTATTCTATAATAATAATAATAATAATAATAATAATAATAATAATAATAATAATAATAATAATAATAATAATAATAATAATAATAATAATCTGCTCGATTAATTGCCAGTCCCTAGCACTAGTTCACCTTTCATCGCAGATTTTACTAGATAACTAGCAAAGTTTTCTCTGAAGGATATATTTTTGTTAATGGAATTAATGCGTGTACGAGTGGTACATCGGTGAGATGTCGTTGTTGTAAATCCTTTTTTTATACGCAACATGATGAACGTGACACGCTTGATCAATCACATTTATTGGATACTCTCCAGGTCTTGGTTGATCTCGTTCGTCAAGTCGGATATCAAGTATAGTTCCTGCACCACAATAATTATATCCAGGTAGATGTTCCCCTGGGAGTTTAGCCCATGGAGTACCTGGTAATTTTCGTAATAAAGCAGCGATATTACCACCATTGACCTTCGTCATCCTTGACTTGTCTAGGGAGGTAAATTTGTATTTTTGTACCACATTTGAAACACGCTTTTAATTTTTTTTGTTATTGTTATTAATCCACTTGAGGATGGGTGCTCTGCATCGAACACAATATAAATCCATAAAAAATTATATTTGTATAACATCGATATCATTGACTTTTCAGAAGCACAAAAGCAAGAATCCGTAAAGCATCATCCAGCTCTACCAAATGCTACCAGGTGTATAATAATAAGGCCGTCTGGGTCTGGTAAAACACAATCATTACTTAATCTGATAATGATATGGCTCAAGTGGGATAGGTTATATTTAGTGGTACCATCGGTAGATGATCAACGATGTTATGAAGTACTTAAAGATTTTAATGAAAATGCAAGGTCGTTGTACGAAGATGATGACGGTGATTGTGTTGTTTTTATTACCGATAATGATGAGGCCCTGTCTGTAATGAATGATGAACATGAATGACGAATTGATAATCTCGTAGTATACGATGATGTATGGCTGGACAAGTAATCAAATCCAGCGTGGATGTTTTACAGAGGCAGACATAAAAAACAAAGATATAATATATGTTACTCAGTGATATACGCAACTACCTAAAGTGATTAGAGCGAACGGTAATATTTTAGTTGTGTTTAATGGAGTAGATAATTATACTTTGCAAAATATTTATTATACTTGGTGTTCAGGGGATATGGATATAATTGAATTCAGATTTTTTTTCGGAAGCACAAGCTACCCCACACAAATTTATAATGAGAAATTTACGATATTGTATAGGTCTCGATAAAAGTTTTGGTTGACACCACAGCAGCAGAGAAGGTGAACGACCAAAAGTGAGTGACCAGCGAGTAAACGAGTCGCATACAAAAAATACAAACGTCAATGATAAAGTAACAAAATGAGCTAACTCAATCGACATGACAGGGTCAGGGTTAAAGGCTTTGGTTTGGTGTTATTGACCTTGTATTTCATTTTCGTATGAACCTTTAATTTTCATAAATAAAGTCTCCATCAAAATGTTCTGTTCACTTCCCCTGCTGCTAGCTGTTGTGGAACTTGATCATTGGATTATAGGTCGAAATGTCTAAGCTACGCAATGAACAAATGGAACGCAATGGAAATAAAACAAGTTATTACAATTATTGTTTTTGTTTCTATTGTTCCATTACAAAAATCAAAGGAAGTTTTTAATCATCAAATGAATACATATATGTGAATTGTACAGCAGAAAATATAATTAATTTTCAAAACTGATGATATTAATTGTATGAAACGTGTCCTTTTGAGAAAGTACGTAGTCGTAGTATGACAATGGAAACGATCACATGGAACAATGTTCATTGCCGAATTTTTGAGTGTGTAATGCTTTCTTGTAATGAAAACAAAGTACACGGTAGAAATTATTTATTTGTGATTTGTTTAATTAAGGAAAGTTAATAGAAGGGTTTCTTTAGCAAATGCATTTTCTAAGTGTTATGCATAAACAACATCATTATTTTATTATTTCCAAATTATCTTCTACAAATCAGTTGCAAGTAAATGCGCAAGTAATACACAAACCATTTGATATATGATTGTATCCATCGTGCCTAACAATTGTCAGTTAATTATTTTATAACGCATTTATTTAGGGCGTCTAATTGGAAAGTTTGTCCATGGCGAGAAATATATTTTTATTGACTTCGTTCTGTGTTGCAATCAGTGAATGTCGACAAGCGGCAATATATACCTGCCAGAAATGCTTTAAACGAACCTCCATACACTAATGAGCTCGGAAATGGAAGATAATAAGGTTACCGAAAAAGGGCTATATGCCCATTGTCTAAGCAAACATGTATCATAAGACAGTTCAACTGATTTATAATTGGAATTTTAATTAAATTAAACACAGATTTATACAAACATGTACTTAGGAATACACTATGTCATCGTTTTACGTCCGGCCTTTAAGCACGGCTAGTATGCTCTCGCTGTCTTAATTATTAAATATTGAGGAGCTTGACACATCCATCTCATTCGCCGGAATTTCTCCAAAAAACAAGAAAGCCAGTCTGTTAGGATAATCTCTACTATTTCTAATGTTACTTATCCGCTAGTTCAAAGTAACACAAAGAGAGAGAGAGAGAGAGAGAGAGAGAGAGAGAGAGAGAGAGAGAGAGAGAGAGAGAGAGAGAGAGAGAGAGAGAGAGAGAGAGAGAGAACAAACGTTGTAAATTTTAACAAAAATAATGTATTTCCCTAGAAATAATGGATAAAAAGTAATTATATAAAACAAGACATACGATTTATGAAAAAGATCGAAACAATTTGTTTTCTAAAGATATGAAAACACATGTCATGTGAACAGTTCTACATTGACGCAGTCTGAACTTTAGTTCCCGTCCAAGATGGCGGATGATGACGTCAGACGAAGGTTAAGATTTTCTAAGAAAATGTTTATTCCAACAGCGCTTATGTTTGCGATGGATGGCCAAAGATTATATCGAACGACATTACAAGAACAGATCTATTTCAGTACTAATTTTTTAAACACATTCAAGAATTCGCAGATAGGTCCAGGTCTACTATGAACGAAATCGCACTGAACAGAATTGTCACTGCAGTTCATAAAAGAAAGCAATACTTCCTTTGCAAATTATATCATATGCCTGAGAATACGTTATCTAAAAGAATATATTTAATTTTATATTTCTTTTTACTGTAAAGACTTTATTTATATTTTTTTTATAAATATACCTTTTAGGCTGACAAATAATGGATGCATATTGTATTGAAAAACATCAATGAAAATGAGAATAGTCGCTTATAGCTCATAATAAATTATGCGTTTGCAAAGCATAAAGGATCTGAAATTACTTTTCGCCCTCATTTCATGAAGTTGTAATATTTTCTATCACTATTGTAAGATTTTAAAGTCCTTCTTAAGTCTTCAACACCCGTATTTCAGATGTGAAATGTTGCGAATTGTGAAAACGTAATTGATTGACGGGTTCTAATATTAAATCTCGTCACATTATTATATGAAGTATAGAAAAACTTAATTATTTTTGTATGAATAAAGAATGGTTTTCCTTGATTGTTATTTTTATTCAGAATCCTTTCGCTGATTTTATACTTGTATTTGTATATCACGTTTAAGATGGCAGCTATTGTGCTACCCACTGTTTACATATGGCTGTTCGTCCGTTTTTCTATTCCCAATGTTGTCGATATTAAAACTGTTCGGCTGTTGACAACACATCAACTTCTCCAGCTTGCATCCCAATCAACACGTTCTCCAGGGCGAATTGAAAGTTACATCCTTTTGCAATATGTCAAAAATCCATTGGGCGGGGAGGAGGGTCAATACAATGCTCTCATTGGTGGTACTCATTTAAAAGCCTAAGTAAATGAGAAATACACAAAATACGAAATGAATGCTTCATTGTTACAATAACTATAAACCTTTGCAAAACATACTTTAAACTTTAGCGCGTATTAGCGGCAGTCTGTTTCTTTATACATGTATTTGTTTTTTTCTTTTTGTGGCAACTTATGAAGTTTCACAAAGTGACAAAACTGCTATGTCTTCTATGATGACATGTTCAGATGTGGTTCAGAAGCTTGTGCACTGTAGTCTTTTGAGGTGTTATTTTACGATTATTAAGTTAACTTTATTCGCCCCTATTTCATCATTTGCCTACTTAGTATTCAAACAGGGGGGACAGATGTGAATCAAGTGAAAGATCCCGCTAATGTGACATCGAATTATCAAGAACCGAATTCGGAAGTTACACGCACAGAACTTCCGCAAATATATAAAAAGATAAACGTATTATATAGAGGTCAAACATTTATCATCAAGATGATCGGCCCTAAAACGGAACATTTCATTACAACCATATGTTTTTCATTATCGCGCTCTTAAGACATGCGACTACACGTGCAAGCAATCATAAACTATAATATTCTTACCTGTTTGCAGTATGTCTTACACAGAAGATGGCACGGAAAAAAGACTCTTCAAAACTTTTTAATCAACGACACTATACGCGTTGACGAGGTACCTTGAATGACCAAATGTATGAACTATGTGATTTGGAAGGTGAACCGTGGGAGTGTTGTACCTTTAAAGTTCATTAATGACACCAAAACAAAAAACAAAAAACTGTTTGTAAAAAGGTATTAGAAAATTATCCCTATCCACTAACTATACGTACATATACTCTCATAGAACTCTGTACTTCATTTCTTGAATTACTGAACTTTAAAGCTATTTCAGAGGTTTTAATTCAGTTAATATAGAGTTGTTGTTATTGTTGTTTTAGTATATTATTATTATTATTATTATTATTATTATTATTATTATTATTATTATTATTATTATTATTATTATTATTATTATTATTATTATTATTATTATTATTATTTGTGTTGAGGTTGATGTAAAACGCTACACATATTACAGACTTGAAAAATGAAATACACAATATGGTTAACACAAATATTCGTACCTATTTCAACATTAAATCTGCACAGAGAGAGAGAGAGAGAGAGAGAGAGAGAGAGAGAGAGAGAGAGAGAGAGAGAGAGAGAGAGAGAGAGAGAGAGAGAGAGAGAGAGAGAGAGAGAGAGAGAGAGAGAGAGAGAGAGAGAGAGAGATTCGTACTCGCATTATTCAACGAAAATATTACTTTATTTTGTCAAAAAGCGAATAGTCCTTGCTGGTAAGGCGAGTTTCCTGCCATAAATGCTCAAATCCAGCCAGATGGTATGATCTCCAAAGCTGTGGATTAGTCAGAAGCATGTCCTGTCGTACTTAAGTTTAATTACAGGACAATCAGTCCATCAATAAATTAATCAGTCAGTCAAAGGCAAGATGTATATTCATATAATAATGTAATTGCTCTGAAGAACAATTGCTGACAATACCCTTATGGAGGTACGGTTACTTTGGATTTGATTTTAGTTTAGTTGTAATAATCTTTAAAACATATCCCTGCAGTGTGACAGCTTATCATGATGTCTAGGACTGGAGCATCATGCCACAGAGATACAGCATAATGTCCCACCCAGTCACATTATCCTGACAACAGACGGACCAATCCTAACACTAACTTCTTTATGCTGCCTGCCTAACGAGGCAGCTGTTAGTACCATTTTTATAAGTCTTTGGTATGACTCGACCGGGGTTCAAACCCGCGGCCTATCGCATCCATGGCGGACGCTCTAACTACTAAGGTAACGGAGTGATCAATACTAGTATGTATTATGAAACATCCGTATCTAACAGTATTTTATTTCGTTTATTTCCTATGACAAAATTAGTCATATAGTCATTGTACATTAGACTCCTATACAAATCTAGGAGTTCTGTAATACAGCTCGAGCAAAACTTTTTCAGTATCGTAAGAGTATCCGTTTTCTGTATCTTTGTCTAACATAGCAGTGGTTTACTCTCCCATAAATAAACGTTTACTTCTAATTTTTTAAATAACTTGATTAACTAAAACAAATTCCTCATACTCCTGCAGAATGTTGGCGACATTTTGGATTTCAGATCTTGTCAGTTACACTGCAATGGGCACATCATATTTTCGGATTTCGCTAAAATTAAAATGAAATATATAAAGGTAAAATGCAACCAGCTGTATAAGATACCCAGAACGAGATCATTCAGAAAATGCATTATTATTATTATTATTATTATTATTATTATTATTATTATTATTATTATTATTATTATTATTATTATTATTATTATTATTACTATTATTATTATTATTATTATTATTATTATTATTACTATTATTATTATTATTATTATTATTATTATTATTATTATTATTATTATTATTATTATTATTATTATTATTATTATTAATAATAATAATAATAATAATAATAATAATAATAATAATAATAATAATAATAATAATAATAATAATAATAATAATAATAATAATAATAACATTACACTTCTAACTTCAAGAGTCGATGCGCGTTTTATATTTATTGCGTAAACTGATATTGTAAACGCACAATATAACTGGCATTTATTCCACTCATGGTCATTACATAATTCTGAACAAAAATTCATCACAGTTTATCTATGTTAGGTATTTTATTATAAAGCAAGCGAAGAAGGTTACTTAGTACGACGGTAAAGCGCTTTGTCCGAGAACACACTAGTGGTATTGACTCCGGAAAGCTAACCAGTGAGCCACTGCGGCTCTTAAATTCGACTCTTATATTTATACATTTACAAAATGCCAGTTATCTGCAAAATGAAACACATATTATTTCTGACAGTATTCATTTCTCTTTAAAAATGTGGATGTAAATCGATAGTTTTACTTTATTGTTCACAAAACGTTTTTAAAAATTGATAACTAAACACTGTCCCTTACTAATATTATTTTTTACGAAAAACTTAGTCTTAATTTTCCTGTAGAATTATACGCATGTAGGTGCAGACCCCTTCCTTCTCGACGGATACAACAGTTTGATACAAACGGATATTAATTTGAATTTGAATCATTAATTTTTATTTATTTTACTTTTAATTATTGTTTCCCCAGAGTTTTTTTTTGAGAGCCTAACGTTTTATGACCAATAACGAATTGGCAAAACCTATCGCAATTTCAACAAAATAAAAAAAGACATAAACAACACTTGTGTTTTTACAATAATGCTATTTTATTTAATTTGTATTCTCTATAAACAGTTTTAATATTAATATGGAAAGTATAAATATAGAACGTATCATTCTTAAAAATGAAATCTGAATATTGGTCTGTAAAATTTATGTATTATTTTGTGGGAAATACCCCTCCTCAACTTTGTTGGCGCTGGTTACCTAGTTTTGGTTATCGTTATCTACAGGTGATTGCCGACGGTGTAATTTGCCCGGAACGAGTAAATATCAATATAAAGTGTGAAATTTATGGGTGGAATAAATAAAGATCTGAGCAGATATATAGAAAAGAATAACACGAATCCCCGTTACAAATAAAAACAAAATGTTTAATCAAAAGTCATAACAATAAAATTCATAAACAAAAGTAATAATGCATTAAATTGAAGATACCCTTATTTCTTTTTGGATTAATTTATTCAAGGAATTTCAAGTACACATATGTTTATAACAAAAGCCAATCTGTTAAATGATAAAACTGATCTTCATCGAATCGAGTGAAAGATCGAAAAACAATGCCTTGTTTCGATTTATAACCTGATGTCTCGACTTAGTCCAAATCAACCGCGACTGTCCCTTTTGACTTTCTTGTGCTGGTAAGTCTGGATCTTCTCCACTTTTTCCCTTCCTTTTCCAAATTCTTAGGTATCACGTCACTTTCGGCCCTTCCAACCTTGTGTCCACTTTGGGTTTGTAAATATGTGAGACGTCCCGTCACGTCAGGTTAATATGTCCGGTGAAGCTAGCTCACCTTCTAAAAATAAACAAGAGCAACCTAAATCTTCCATCACATTATATTGGGGGAATAGATCAATATCCCCCCTCCATATGTCAAGTGTGGTTCTATCGGAATTCAAACAGATACAACAGCTATCTAGTCTAATTGACCATGTAGACAATACAAACCTAGTTTCACAAAATTAATGGTCCTGCTATTTCAACACCACACTAAGACATTAGTTCCAGTCCCACTTCAATTATACAAATGAGTGAATGAAATTCCGGACATTACGGTATTTATAACAAATACAAACAGTAAAGTCGTTATCATACGTGACCTCATATAAGTTCGGAGAATTCACATGGAATCTCGTAATCTCATTTAAGATAAGGCATGAAATTCTAGGTACATAATTTTATATAATAATCGAGACTACATTCAATCGAGTTGCCAATGTATAAAAAATATAATTGTACGAATTCAGATAAATGAACTCAACACAGTTATACTCATCTCAAGAAAATTGACACACGAATTTAAACAAATATATCCATGCAAATACAAGTAAATAAATCAAACAAATCATCTTTGTAGTATCAACAAACTTCGTAAGACTGTGGCAATTACCTTGTATTTTCAAGCTTTTCCTTTTCTGAATTGTGCCTCAAGTTTTTCATACAATCGTTTCATTTGGATGATTTTATGAGTGAATTTACTTCTTAAATCACTCGGAGTCTTCTTACATTCATTTTCACTTGTACAAAAGCATATACTAATTTTTTAATTTACTATTAGCACATTTAAACAGAGAGTTTTCATGTGAAACCAGAGCGTGTCCTATGCAACTATAACATTTTCCGGCCTGAACTAGGCTCAAAAAATGCAGTTCATCTGATAACCATTGATTACCCAGCTGATTCCAGGTAGCTTTCAGAAATGACAGTTTTCCAAACACTAACTAGCCTAAGCGCTTTCGACTCTTAATGAGTCTTTTTCAAAGGCAAATACAAAACATATATACGACAAACACATAAACACATAAAAGTTGTGTTTGTAAACCTCTACATGGCTGTCTTCACATGTGCTAAAACTATAAATACAACCAGCTTGTATAGACAAGTTGCGGAAACTGAAAACGTTGTATAATTCCCTAAAAGTCTACAAGCCAAAGTGACATCTATTTTTGCTTTTTGTACATATGTAACGCAGATTATATCCCGGATATTTGATTCTATACCGGTTATTTTTATAGTAAAAATTGAAGATATATATATATATATATATATATATATATATATATATATATATATATATATATATATATATATATATATATATATATATATATATATATATATATATATATATATATATATATATATATATATATATATATATATATATATCTAACTAGAGCAAACGACATAGATAAGAGGTTTTTGGTTTTAAGGTATAGTACTACTAGAGGTTCATGGAGTTCTCAAGCTGAATAAATCTTAAATGAAATGTACAGACAATAAAAGTGGAGTAATTATTGATGTGCTTCACTTTATCAGGTTCATTAGTCTTGGTAGTAAAATTTGCATATAGAATTCTAGAACCCAATGAGTTAACAAAAGCCAGTATAAGGTTAAATATGGGTAAGAGAGATGTTGCTGTTGTTGTTGTGAGTCTTGACACCACTGTCAGCACACAATATGCTATACATGGCGGCCAGTACTAACATAGGTGCATTGAAACCAGTCAATTGTCTGCAGATCATGCAAGGTGCAACCTAATAGCTTTTTTATTGACACTTTTCTCTTGGTCTGGTGCCAAGATGTAGGAAACACGTATATTATATTTCTAATTCATATCTTTCCTCGATGTTCTAAAAAAATCCAAACATTAACAACAAGAAACCCTCTGAAAGAAGACCAATATACCAAGGAAAATGAAAACATTAATTTAATAAGGTTTCTAATTTCTTTTTTAATGTGATATTTCCATTCTGATCTATGTATTACAATGGCATTTTACTTCCTCTAGGACTTCATTTATGTATAATCACATCCAAGTCAAGTATATACCTACTACTGAAAATTGACATTATTTCATGTTTTTATTCAGCGATTTAGTTTAGTTATTCCTCCTTTTACATAATATTAGAAGTATTAACATATAACGATTTGTATGATTTTAAAAAAGAATATTTACTCGCTAGTCAAAACGACTCTAAAATGAGCCTCATTAGCAAAGTCGATGTCCACTTCATGTTAAAGTTTTCCTTGTGTATTATTTGTAATTTACTCCAGTTCGTTGGAATGGAGTGGAGGTTAAGGGCGGAAGGGTAGGCGTAACTATACATGTACATTTAACACCTTGTCACCTAATAGGATAAAGTTTTACATGTTTGTGGTTTGAACAGCATTGTCAGGAGAAGTGTAATAAGGCATTTTAATCTTGCATAGCAATGACGAAAACAACATGTGATTGTCTGATAGAGCTAGTAATCCTATTTTACTATGAACCAGGAGATACTTGTGTCCTATAGAACTCGTAACCTAACCTACTAGAACATGAACCAGGATATAGAGAGTTAGGCTTGAAGATGCATTATAGTGGTCAAGGACTTCAATATTATCCACACTGCAGTTGAATATGCTATTTTCGGACCATCCCCGCAATGTGTCTATATCATTTTAGATAAAACTCATTAGCCATACATTACTTAAAGTGCAGTTGGAATAAGTTGGAGTACCATTAAATTACACAATTTGCTCAATCTCAATGTTGTTCTATTATTTAAAGTAACGGTTTATTACTTAAAGTAAGCATAGATACATCTCATTGCGAGTATATTAAACTCAAGTTACGCCATAGATAAATCCCATCACCGCTATATTGTTTTAAATAAAGGTTAGATGAATTTCAGTACCGCCATAGATACTTAAAGTGTAGTTTTCATATTTATTATATTATATATTGAAATTAATTATCTTCATATTTCAACTAAATACATTACAAAAAGGGTATGCCATCGAAATGCGTGGATCGGATAATGCAGAACTTATAATGGACAACAAGTTTCAGTTCTTATGACAGTATGAGAGGATTTCCTGTGTAAGATATATTGTCGTTGATTACATCTGAGAATTTAGGTAAAACCTCCAACGATAGTCATAATATTGTTTACTAATGTTATATACATGTTCATTCTAAAACCAGTAAACAATGCAACATTATTTAAAGTCATTACATGTTTTGAAATTGTAACGTATCTTATCAGGAATACAACATGGTGTATTATTTTTTTTTAAAAGGTATTCCGGTATGAGAACTGTTGGGGTTTGAGGAGTTTCAATGTTGTTGCTGATGAAGTATACAATCATCTTTCATAGCAAAGGTTCTGATATGTTAACCTATGGAGATATGGTTAACATATCGGACCAACCATTAGCTATATATATATATATATATATATATATATATATATATATATATATATATATATATATATATATATATATATATATATATATATATATATATACACACACACACACACACACACAAAGAGAGAGAGAGAGGATGGGGTTGTTACCTGCTTAAAATGTATCATGTTTCATGTTGATTACCTTAGAAAACTCAAACCGTGAGCACCCGAGTATCATGGACCACTTATTGTCATATTTTGATTGCGATAATATAAATACCATTTAAAACTTTGAACTTTGCCAAGTTAGCAGACTCTCAATATAGTGTTGCATGTATCAAGGACGAGAGTATTGGAACTGTGCTGTATGATTTGTGTATTGGCTAATAAATCCTTGTTTCGAGAAGTAGCAGGGAGGGTGAACAGACCATATTCCCGAGACCTCATTGTGAAAAACTAAAGCTTCGTACGGCGAGGAAATCTGAGCGCCAACGACTTTAAACCAAAACACCTCTAACTTGGTCACGTAGGCGACCCTATTGTGTTAGCTTGGGTTGTACTGGAAAACAATTATTCAGTAATTATTCAACTTCACCATCAACAGAATTATATATCAGTGCAAGATTCTTTATATCTTCATGGAGAGATTGTCTACGGTAAATCTCTCCGTTAGGGTCTACAAATTGATCGTAATATGCTGATTCTGAACTCTGAAATAACCAAACAGATACGGGATCGCTCTTACTAATATCACTGATAGCGTCAAATATATAATTGTCATAAAATCTAATTTTTCTATCTTGTGGAAATATTGTTACAGCATCAGGTCATGCATGTGCATTATGATCAATATTTGTGAATGAAGCTTTTCTTGATGGGTATTACGGTTTGTATAAAATCCTTCCGGTCAGTGTTCTTACTGTTATTTGAATTTTTTTCTTTTATAGCTTAGAAACGTCATTGATAGATATTCCGGTATATTTAATTGTTTCTGCCCACTCGTTTACTTTTATACGCCTTAGATCAGTTAAATTGTTTCCGCGTATTGCTTTTGAGAAATGTTCTCGTTTGTCACGAATAATCCAAGTATCATCATCTGTCTGCATAATAAAATTTACTAAAATAATATATCGCTGATTGTCAAGGTAGTTAATATTTTTACCTCGTTCGTCACTCATCCAATCATCAACAACACTGGTGTCGTTCATGATTCTGAATGCTAACCAAATATGAGCTAACCATCATTGCGAAATTCATTTTTATCTTCACTAATACGATATATTATATCACTATTAAAGCCAGAACTTGCATAAAAAAGTTAAATTTAGATTTTGGTAATTTGTCAAAATAAAATATTGCAGTGGAAGGTACGATTGTGGATAGCCTCTTAAATTCTTCCATACTTTATTGAAAGCAAATAAATGTTTAATTAAACCTTAATTATATACATAAATAATCGATACAGACGACGCATATTTGTATTTTCAGTTCCTTGTAATAAACCATTCGTGAATGAATTCTGTGGCCAACACATGCAAAGCTTCCGTAGAGGGAGTTTAGGACCAAAACCGTGTTTACGATGCGGTGTTGGTGTCAGATGAGAAACACGGTGGTGTGTAGCGTGTGGTTGTAAAGGATACAGAGAGTCGAAGCGATTTTACGATAAGAAATCGTCAGATGAGTGTCCGATAAAAAATGCCAAAGACTATCTGGCCAGATTTCAAGATAATCATTTAGACAAATTGTATTATATATAATGGATCAAAAGAAGTTTGTTCAACATTCCATAAAATATGAAACATCTCGCGATGGTGTAATCAGAAATTATCAAAAGAATAAACCAGTCGGTTTTGTTACTAATACTAAGCATATCATATTTGGTGCAGAAAAAGAGTATCACTCACATAGATTTCTGTACGAATGTTTTCATAGGGTTATCGAACTGATATAACATTTATTTCACTGATATTCCTCGCCGTCCGCCGTCATTGTCTGGGTTACAAAATTGAATACACGTGTGCTTGTAGTTATATACTTAAAATGTTACTATACATTAGTAAGAGATTATATAGTCGTGGATTTAAGGCGTTCGGTGTGCGGATCCACTAGTGTAAACGCTGCGTGTTAAAGTCGATAAATGCTAAAGGTATATTGCCTTGCATTCAGCTACAGATGCTATTATAGTGGGGAGAACTTGGCGAATTTCCTCGGAATCCACAAAAGACAAGATAGACTTTCCTATCATGCCATCCTTGTGGTGGGTGTACTTTTACACTCCCCGGGGTTTGTATATGGTGATAGTAGTATACAAAATCTGCTGGACGTAGACAAGATTTCCCCGTCGTCACCATCTGTAAATATTCATGTTCATCAATTATCCAATTATATGTTTGTGTCGTCCTAGAGATAAGTTAGTTCTTAGAATTAGGATTACGTAACCTCTCAGCCGGCTAGGATGTCACTTGGGCAACCTAGGAATTCACATGGGGTTTTGGTTTCGTCTAATTTCGAATATGTTCTGAGCCTGCTTGAATGTCAATTTTGCAACCATGGGGTTCACATGGAGATTAATTAGGATCCCCATGAGCTTGATAGGATATTGTTTGGCATGGGGTTGTGTTGTGATTATACGTCTTCGAAAAAAAATTCTTCAGATTTCGGAAATATACTTTCATTTTCATTTAAACAAAAAATTTATAACATAAAAAGTTATGAATCACAAAACATCACAAAAATTATTACTACCATTAAGAAATTAAAAAAGAGCGGCGCAAAAATAGCTGGCCAGCTTATAGCTCAAAAAATAATGAGCGACTTGAAATAATAGTAGTAGGAGAAAGTAAGAATCCGAGCTCAACAACCCCCTCCAGACCTCCAAACAAATACAAAATACCTAGGTAACGTAATAGAAAACCTATTGCAATCAATAATTGCGTTAAGAATCCGAGCTCAACAAATACAAAATACCTAGGTAACGTAATAGAACACCTGTTGCAATCAATAATTGCGCTAAGAATCCGAGCTCAACAACCCCTCTAGACCTCCAAACAAATACAATAGAACACCTGTTGCAAAATACCTAGGTAACAGGTAAAATTTAATTACGTGATTTGCTAGAATAAGCAAAATGATATGTCAGACTCAATTTTCCAAATCATTACGATTTAGCAGAGCGTGGCGATTGTGGACTAAATTAAGCATTAGAATTCCAGTAAGGTAAGTGGTATTATATAAAATTTTATGTTATATCATACTTTTTTTGATAATCTTTCTCATATTTGCTGATCCTCATGGGTAGAATATCTGTTAACATGTTGTCAATAATACGAAATTCACGTATTAAATCGTCCATACTATATTTTACTCCTCGTAGGTAAGATCTTATTTGATCAAGTAGTTTTTTGTAAGTTATAATTGATGTTAAGCAGCCGTGCTTTTTTATCGAAATTTTAGGTTCAACTTTTTTACAAGCTGCTGTAAGAGAAACACCAACACCGGATATGATTAACAAAAACGGGTTTAATGATATACCACTTGAAATTATGCCAGAACTAGTCATTAACAAGGGTAGATATGATATTACTCGAAGTATTTTGTTATAATATTTGTAGCATTTTTTAACGCACCAAAGTTTTTTATGATAATATTTGTAGTATTGTATTAGTGCGTCAACATCCTGTCCTGGAATATCTTTTGAAATATGATTGAAATCAACTATACTTTTTTTCATTATAATATTTGTTCATATAATCTCAGGCTTGATTAAGTAACTAGTTGAGGTGTTTCAGCCACAAATTCCAGACAATACCAATATGACGCAGCAGTTAATTTTTTGTCATCTGCTATTAGCATAAAAGTTTCTTCAACATCTTTGTTTAACACAATAGACACGGTTCCAGAGAAATTATCAGTCGAGTGACGCCATGGAAATAAGGTAAATATATTAAACTTTACACTGCTAAACACAGACAATCTATACACACCAGTGACCTCTGCAGTATGTTTGAGAGTGTTATTTTGCGGCGACCAAGTAGACATTCCAGAAGCAACAGTATAGACAATATTTTTAATCTGCTTGTGAGGAATTTTAATCATACTTGTTTTCTCAACAATACTAGGAATTCCACTAATAATATCGTTGAGTTTTGTGTTAATATTATCGAGTGTAATATCAACAGATGGCGGACTTCCAAAAAATTCGTTATTGGTTTTGTTTATGTTTCTGCGAAAATTTAAAAACGTGGTGATGTGATTAGTAAAATCAGTTTTGAACTTGGTGATTTCATTGTTGATATCATCAACATATTTCTTTGTTACAGCATCAAAATCAGATTCTGGTGTTCTAAGATTATTGATGCCATTATTGTTCATGTTGAGAAATGCACGCATTATACCGCCATGCGCCGACACGTACTTTGATTCCTGATCATCAACATATTTCTTAGTAGCAGCGTCATTATCCTCAGTTGGGTTTCCAAGGTATGTGATCTTATTCTGGTTCATAGCAATGTTTCCCGTAAATAAATCACCTGCTTTTCTAACATAATCGTTAACTGACCTACCCGAATCTTCTATCTTACCTTGATTGTTAAAAGTAACAATATTATTAGCAACTGCAGTAGGATTTCGTACTAGTACATCTGATAGTTGTACATTACTCGTCTTTAATCGTCCTTGTTTGTCCTGGAAAACTACAACTTCATTTGGATCTACACTTGCAACGTTTAACAAATTGTTGATTTCATTTTTGAGCTTATCAAGAGTCGCATACTTGGATAAGTCACCCTGGTAACCTTCTGTTAATAAATCTACTGCTAATGTTCCAAATTTTGTATAGTAGCTCATTATACATACCGTTCTACACAAAATTGTTGGTTTAATATAACATAAAATTATACGATGGCGAAGATAATAAACTTTGACACCGAGCGATTGGTGAAGCATAAACATAACAATGAACTTCCAGACTGTCATTATCTTATTGTTGGGCGAACTGGATCTGGTAAAACAAATTTGTTATTAAATCTTTTACTCAATAATAACTTTAACTATGATAAGGTGTATATTTACACCATCAACCCCCAACAAGACAAATACAAATTATTAAACGAGTATAATGATAAACTTCGTGATGAACTTGGCATTGGTGATGATATATTTTTGATAAAACAACCAGAAGAACTCGTTCCAGTGAATGAACTCGATTCGTCAGAGCAGAAGATAATCGTCTTTGATGATATTCCGCTAAACAACGAGGAGATGAACAAGATTAGATCATATTTTTCACTATCACGTAATAAAAGATGCAATTCTGTTTATCTTGCCCAAGGTTTTTATAATGTTGATAGGTTTATTAGGCGAAATACGGGTTGTTTCATATTATTTCCCGGACTAGATAATGTGGATGTGAGAAATATTGCAAACGAACAATGTGGTGATGTTACAAAAGATAAATTTATCGAATTATATCATCGAGCAACTAAAGATCGATATAGTTTCTTTTTATTTGACAAGCTAGCGCGTGATCCAACCAAAATGTTTCGTTGTTGCCTTGAGACGTTTCTATGATATAATTTTGTAAAGCGTATAAAAATAATGGACAAACATCAACAGAAAATTGAATTACTAAAAAAGTTTCTCGAAACTCGAGCGGCTTTTAAGAAAAAGGTGGAAGAAGCTCGACGTGGACAAGTTCAAGCAGAAGAAGAAAGAACCAAATTTTTCAAACCTGTTACTGAGGCAATGCTTGGCAAGCAGCCAGAAATACCAACATTGTCTCCGGAAGAACTAGCAAAAATGAAAGAAAAGGGTTTGTTTGGTTTACTTGGAGAAAGATCAAAAGAAGAAACTGTAAAAATTGTAAACGAACTTGTAAGAAACATTGCTGATCCTGCTGCACGACAAGCTGAGTTTGACAGGCTAATGAACAATCCTCTTGAACTTCAACACGCAATAACAAGATTGACGGTTAATCCAGATGAGATAAGAAGTATGATGGAAAAATTGTCAGAACAAACTGAGGAATTAACTGAGAAACAAAAAATATTACAAGAAAGTGTGATAAAAATGGTACCTTTTGGAGAATCTATAAAAATTTACAGAAGACAAGCTAGGGTTAAAATAGAATATGATGAGTATGAAGAGTTTATGGAAAAATATAATATCACTAATATTAATAGTATTCGAGATTGGTCAAAAGAAAACTATGATAATTTGATAGAAAAATTAGAAAGAATTGTAGAAGTTGGTGAAAATGCTGATGATAAAATTAAAGATGAAAAAGATGAAAGAAATATTTTAGTATTAGTTGATCGTATTAGAGATGGAATTATGGCTGAAATTTTACTAAAAACATTAAAAAAATATCGAAATAAACCAGGAGGTTATAAGAAAAGTTGGGATTTTAAAAGACTACTCAAACAATATGAAAACAAGCGAGATAAAAAATTACCAGACGAAAGAACTGGATCTGGAGTTAAAGTTTTTACATCAAACGCAGACATAGTCGATCGTCTAATGCTGTTGATATCCTCTAAAGAAGCTGGTAATGAAAGTGTAGAGATTGATAACGAAATTATTGATATACTTGATCATCTAAGATCGAGTGGATTACTAACATCATCCGAGTACGAAATTTTACACCGCGATCTTATCTAAAATATTAGTATAATGCAAACAACATTATTGCTTGATTCATCACAAATAACAGGAAACAGCGCGAATTTTACAGTAAATTACAACCCACCAATAGAACTAGATCCTGCAAAACAGTATGAGATTGGATTAATTTCTTGTACTTGTTGGAACGCCATGCCGAATATTAAAACTGGGATTAATGATGAAATTTTAATCGTTAATGTTAAACAATCTCCAACATCACAAAAAGAGTTTATTGATATACAATACAAACTACAAATTCCACAAGGAGCTTATAACATTACTGATCTAAACAGAACAATAAAAGAGCTTCTAACAAAAGCTGGTGGGAATGCTGATAATTTTGAATTAGCGGCGAATTATAACACCTTACGAGCTAGGATAACAGTGAAAAGAAATATGAAAGTCCTCTTTGAAGAAAGAAGTTTTGGAAAGATGTTAGGTTTTACTAGAGTTTTATACTATACCACCGGTGAAGATAAATCTTTGACATTTGATGGAGAACTACCAGTAGATATTACAGAAGTAAATACAATACTCATCAATTGCTCTATCGCATCTGGATCTTATACGTCAAAAGGCAACCGCGGGCAAACGATCTACAGTTTCTCACCAGAAGTCCCACCAGGTTCTCTCATGCAAATCAATCCGCGACAGATTATCTACTATCCAATAACACCTGAGAATCAAATTACAAGCATTACAATGCAACTCACAGACCAATCTGGACGACAAATAGACGTGAACAACGAGATAGTCACGTATTACTTACACCTACGCACTGCCTAGGCATGTGATTTTGTGTACATAATTTTATAAAATGAGACGAAGAAAAGTTTATCGAAGAAAAATCGTAGGTGGATTTTTTGGAAATATATTTACAACAATTGCAGAGAATATTCCAGGAATCGCGCGTAAAGTAGCGCCCATTGCACTTGACGCCGGTAAAGCTTTCGCTACAGGGGCGGCATCTTCAGCAGGCACTGCAGTAGGGCAAAAGATTGCTGATAAGATTAAAGGACCTTCAACAACACCTACGGTGTCTGAAATAAAACGAGTAATATCAGATATTGCGCCAACAGAAGAAACAAAACGAGCTATGATAGCTACAACAAAAAAATTATTGTCGCCGAGTGGTGAAGAAATAGTACGTAAACTTGTAAAGAAAACAGCGCCGATGACCCCTGCTGCCTTTTAATTTTGTGTAACGATTATAAAATAAATGTCAGCTAAAAACTATCTCGACTTTGCAGAAGAAATTGATACTGACGATGCTGTAACAGAATTAGAGTATGTCGAGTATCTCGATGAGAACTCGAACGAACCGAATAAAACTGGGGTTAGAACTTTTAACACAAGAGACGAGGACGTGTTTCTACTACCCCATAAGGCAATGTTAGAAGTGCGTGGTCAAATATTAACTGTGATAGGTGGTGATATTGCAGCTGATGCAGAAATCGCTCTCGTCAATAATGGTTGGAGCTTGTTTAAGAGTGCACGATACCAACTGGCCAATCAAACCGTAGAAGATATTTCGATGCACTTACCCATAGCGAGTACAATACTAAACATCGTTTCGTTTAGCGATGACTATTCCAGATCAATAGCCACAAATATGATGTGGTTCAAAGATACTGGACTAGGGACAACTGTGTCGAGCGAGTTTATTTCAAGAGGTGCTTTTGCACACGGAGCTAATGCCGATGCAGATGTTGTAATTGTAAGAAATTTTCTTATTGCTAATGCTAACAATTTTGGTATAGCCGCACCAGGTGCAGCTGCTGATGCAAACGCCACAAGAGTTTCACTTATTGCCGCTTGTCGTAATCTTGGTATAACTCCACCAGCGGCAGGCGCAGATGGTGTTGCAATGTTAAATTTAATAAACGGTGTTATTAGTGCACGTAACATAAGATATAACGAGGGATTTACCAAACGAAAAACATTTGCCGCAGAATCTTGCCAAATAACGATGATGCTTCCGTTAAGTACAATCTTTGGATTTTGCCGTGATTATAACAAAGTGTTTCGAGGAATAAAACATACGCTTATATTAGATCGAGCTGATCAAAACGATTGTATAATACACGCCGGTGGAGTGGCTGAGGGACAGTTTTCTATTACAAGATTAGCACTGTGGATGCCTCGGGTTGTCCCTTCATTAGCTAAAATGATGGAGCTCGAATCTTTACTAGCCACCTTTACAAAAAAGATACACTTCCAACAGAACAGGATTTATCAAACAGCCATTCCCAACGCGACTGATTACACATGGCGTGTAACGACCACGCCCAGCGAACAACTACCGCGACACTTGTTCGTCGTATTTCAACGACAAGCACGTCGTAACAATCAGGAAATAAACAACTCCATATTCGATAACCCAGACGTTAGACGAATATTTGTGAGAGTAAATTCCAAACAGTATCCCGAACGTGCAATCGAATGTAATTTTGCCATAGACGCCAACAAAAACATCTCTCGGCCGTACATGTATCTTATGGAAGCAATGCAAAAATATCAGAACGCGGACAGTGGATCTCAAATATCAATAGAAGAGTTTCGAACGCTCTATCCCATCTTTTATTTTGACGTATCAAAACATTTGGAGCGTGTTGTGGGATCGACTGCAGATATTGAGGTCACGTGGACACTGGGCGCTGTGCCAGGTGAACAGTATAACGTATACGCGCTATTGGTTAGTGATCGATTTCTGACCATCGATTCAATCAAAGGAAGAATGACAGTACAAGTTTAATCTAACAACTTGGATATAACATTATGAAAACCAAATACACAACTCGAGAAATATACCTAACATCTGGTCAAGTTGAAAAATTATCAGCAGCTGTTGCTAAACGCAGCTCTGTTTCTTTGATGATCTCTCCGGAAACTTCAAATAAAATTGCAGTAAAAGTCATGCTAACGCAACAACAAATCAATAAACTCGACAAAGGAAAACCATTTGTGCTGAAATTATCTGTTTCTCAGGTAACTGCAATGTCAAAAGAAGGTGGATTTTTTGGACCAGCGTTATCAATAATAGCTAGCAAAGTTTTACCAGTACTTGGTACACTTGGACTTGCGGCTGCGTCAGGAGCAGTCTCTGGCGCAACAAAGAAAGCAGTCGAAGGTCGTGGTATCAAACAAATCTATCGTTAATTTTATGTAACAGTATAAAATAAAATGCCAACGAAAAAAACAAAATCATCGAAAAAAAAGAAAACAACAAAACGCAAACAAACAAAACAAGGAGGAATTATTCCTTTCGCTCCACTTTTGGCGGGACTAGCGGGAAGTCTGCTGCCAAACTTACTAGGAATCGGACGCGGATTAACTCTACCAGGGACCAGACGTTATTGAGCAATTTTGACATCATTGAAAAATTGAAGGACGTTGTTGGATTTCGAGGAGTATTTTCCAAAGATGAACTCGATGACGTACCAACAGGCGGTTCTTGTGTTGTAAATATTGAAAACTTCAATGATGGCTCTGGCACCCACTGGGTTGCTGTCCACGATAACAATTATTTTGATTCGTTCGGACTTCCTCCAAGCGATCTCATAAAAAAATATATTTTTAAAAAATTTGATAAAATAAATTATTCGTCTAATCAACTACAGCCGATTGGAACATCAGCTTGTGGTTATTATTGTATCATGTTTGTCAGACAAATGCACCAGAGTAAAAACTCTGGGAGTAAAAACTCTGGGAGTAAAAACTCTGGGAGTAAAAACTTTTTAAAGTTTATTTTACAATTTGATGAGCTTCCTTCTCATGTGAATGATAATATTGCAATCAATTTTATCTAAACTCCTTGATATAATAATGTCAACATACTGTCTCAAATGCAAAACTAAAACAGAGAACAAGGATGAGATGACGGAAAAAACGAAAAATAATAGAACGATGTTAAAAAGTATTTGTGCAATCTGTGGTAGAAAGAAAAGTATGTTTTTGAAAAAACAAGTAGGATCTAGCGTTGATAGAGTTATCTTGATCGACGATTAATCTTATGAAACAAAATAAAATAAAATGAAATGCAATTGTGATTGTGACAAAGATCTTTGCATAGAACAAGATAAAATCATTACGTACTGTCAACGTTGTAAGAACAGAGAAATAATAGGGTTAGGTATAGATATACATAAAATTATTGGTAAATTACCAAAACCAAAAGGCGGTTGGACTTTGCCAGGTCATCGTTATACAGGTCCTTACAATCCGCTAGATCAACAACTAGATGAAAACGACAATCCATTGCCAGGACAAGAGCCTTATAATCAAGTGGATGCAATAGCAATGCGTCACGATATCTGTTATCGTGATCATGAAAACTCGAAAGCAGATTGTGATAAAGTAATGTTAGACGAATTACATGATATGGAGCCAACAAATCTACGAGAACGTTTTGATAGAAGATTTGTTCAAGGAATGATAGGAGCAAAATATAAACTTGGACTCGGAGAGTCTCGACTCGGAAAAGAATTATACGATGATCTTGCAGTCGAACTACACAGACCTAAAAAAAAAGTTTCCGAGACGTAAAGTTGTTGCAAACGCTGTAGATGATATCTGGGCAATAGATTTGGTAGATGTATCCAATCTGGCTCAGTTTAACGTTGGCGCTGATGGCGCTCCAAAGAAGTATTTGTTTAACGTTATAGATGTTTTCAGTAAATACGCTTTTAGTGTGCCAGTTTCAGATAAAACAGGAACGTCAATCACTGATGCGCTAAAACAAATAATAACGAGTACTGAAAGAAAACCAAACAAAATCTGGACTGATCATGGAGCCGAGTTCTTCAACAAAAAGTTTGAGCAGTTTCTAGAACAAAATAATATTAAAAAATACGTTACAGGAAACGAAGGCAAAAGCGTTGTTGTCGAGAGATTTAATCGCACGCTAAACGAAAAATTACACAAACATATGACAGCTAAAAACACCAACAGGTACATCGATGACCTTTCTCAAATCGTAGGCGAATATAATAACACGAAACATCGAACCATCAAAATGTCTCCCAATGACGCTATCAAAAATCCAATATTAGCAAACGAAAACATGTACCGCAGACATAAATTTAAGGTCGGTGATAAAGTTAGAATCTCTTTGACTAAAAAGATATTTGAAAAAGGATTTACTCCAAACTGGAGCGAAGAAGTATTTGTTGTTGATAAAGTACTCTTAACAATACCTGTAACGTACGCGTTAAAAGATCTGGCAGGTGAACCTATAGTAGGTAGTTTTTACGAACAAGAACTACAAAAAACTGAACAAGATGTTTTCATTATCGAAAAAGTGATTAGGAAAAAAGGAGATAAAAGTTTAGTCAAATGGCGTGGGTATAGTGATAAATTTAACAGTTGGATTCCAACCCGGTCGATTTTATCGACTGTGAAATAATGCTATTATAAATTTCCTCATACTTTCGTTTGATAGATTTGCATTTTACTGGTTTACATAATGATATTAGATATTGTCTGCGATCGTCAGAGATCGTCATAAGATTAAAGAGTTTGACAAATATGAAATCGAATTTGATATTTTTCTGTCGGTCTGGAATTTTAATGTTTAAAAAAGGTCTGATTAACTGCAAAAATACCTGCTGTTCGGTAACGGTAAAATTAAATTTTATAATTTTTTTAGCAATGTGATACTTGACATTATATTTTCCAGTGGTTGGTCTGCTATAATTATATCTGTTAACGACGGTGACTATTTCATCATCATCAGACTCGTTGTTATATAAAATATCATCTTCGTTATAACCAATGGATTTGTCTATCATATCATTAGAGATTGTGGAGACCTTATCGCTAGCAAGTCGTTTCATCATATCCATATTATAATATACTTTTTATCTAATTTGTTGTTATAAGATGACTGACAAGGTCAAATATCACCAAAAAGTTAATATAATAAACTACCACGAACTGACTGAAGCGGTAAGAAAATGCTTGTCAGGTTATAGTTCATATTCCGTTGAGATTTTTGTAATGCAAGGTGATTCTCATAAAATATTACTAACAGAAGCAGAAAAAAATAAAATTAATGAAAGTGCAGTAGTGACGCTAAAATTTGATTGCGATGATATTATAGCATTTGCTCATCATTGTTTGACTAAAACCGAATTACAAAATATTATTAATCATCATATCTAAAAATAATACTAGCATCATATTTGTTTGAAAAAGCTGATTTTGTTGCTCCATCAGCTACAAATTTTACTGCTCTGGGATTTATATTATAATATTTCGCCGCAGCTGTAATTGATTTGAATTTGATCTCCTCATCCGTTTCAAGGTTTAACGAAATAACAGGTTTTATTGGGCATCTAAAATTAATACCACCACCTCGTCCTTTTCTCACATTTTCCTGTTGGGTCACTAGCTCCAGATTTTCCAATCGATTGTCTGTTTTTACATTATTGATATGATTAATAACCAGACCATTGGGTATAGATCCGTTGAACACCTCGTAAACAAACCTATGACCAGTATAACAAACTCGATCTGTCGATGTTCCTCTAACAGTCACACTGATATATCCCATATTGCTCATATTATTAAGAACTTTTTTAGTTTTTCTGTTTCTAATAATACCGCGATCGTTAGCCTCGTATAAATCAAAGACCGGATGCGGCTGAAACTCATCTTGTAAGGATAAATTTTCAATATTATCATCAGTGACTTTACCGTTATAATGATATACTCGTTTCCCCTCTGGAATGTCATCGCAAAATAACGTGTAAATAAAATCTTTTCTAAACATCGTAATCCTTTCAGTATTATCTCCCTTTACACTAATCGTATAACCCGCTAACGTTGCTTTACCAACAGATATTCCAGTAATGATATTAATAACCGAACCAAGTGCATTTCCAGCGTACAGATTGTACTTCGGATAAACATGATATACCTCTTGCTCACGTGCGCTTGTCAGATTTACTGTCATTATATTATAGGTGATATTTTTTATCTCTAATTGTTGTTTAGCGCATGCGCAGTGTGAGGTAAATTATCAATTAGAGATTATATTATAATATAATAATGTTGAAATTGCGTGATATAGCCAAGAGAAGTCTTATGGGAGAACCTGATAAAATAGCGACTGCTTTTACAGGTTTTGACAATAGTTATCAGTTTGATAATCAAAATGTTTTAGTAAATTTTTCTGAAACAAATCTCTTTCATCTGCTACAGACGACTGTAAAACGTGAGCTTGAAAAACACAAGGGTCTAAGATTGTTAGTGCAATATCACGTTATATTTTCAAAACTACTTTTGACGGAAGAATCTACTAACAAGGAAATTGCAGACCCTTACATCAACGCAAAATCTAGACGTGTTTTACTTGGTAGTGATCTTTTGTCACTATCTAATGAAATACACCAAGAAATTTGGAAAAAAATAGAAGAATTTACCGAATTAGGTTCGGGTTGGAAGTTTGAAATGATCAAGGAAATTTTGTTTCACACGATGAAATATGACGCATTACGCGGTAGTTCGTATATCGACCTGCCACCAAAAATAAAAAATAAACAGTGCTGTATAAACATAAAAAACGTCGATAGCAAATGTTTCCAATGGGCTGTTCTTTCCGCGCTATTTCCAGCAGAAAAAAATGCTGATCGTGTTGAGAAGTATATCAGTCACGTGTCAAGATTAAATTGTGCTGGTATTGACTTTCCAGTGGCAGAAAATCAAATACCAAAGTTTGAAAAGCAAAATAATGTTTCGATTAACGTTTTCGGATTAGATGAAAAAGAAAATGTCTATCCGAGGTATATTTCAGAAAAAGCTTCACAATCGACTATCAATTTACTGTTTTATAAAAATCATTACGTTTGGATCAAAAACTTTAACAGACTAGTTGGAAGACAGTATAATAAAAATAACAACAAAAAGTTCTTTTGTTATCGCTGCTTGCACGGTTGTAGAGACAATGAAACATTACAAAAGCATTTGCAGTACTGTAGTGACGTACAAAGAATAACAATGCCATCTAAAAAAGATAGCGTGTTACAGTTTGTCCATCATAATCATAAACTAAAAATTCCTTTCGTCATATACGTCGATTTCGAATGCTTACTTCAACCTGTACTTGGCGTAGAAAATGATCCTAACCAATCGAGTACAAGAAAAATTCAAAATCATGTTCCATGCGGAGTAGCGTACAAGGTAGTTTGTTGCACTGATTCGAGATTATCTAAACCGATCAAATTATATCGAGGTAAAAATCCAGCTGTCTGGCTTCTCAAGCAGTTGATTAACGAAGTTGATAATATTACTTATCGTTTGAAAAGAGTAACTCCAATGTTAAAATTAACACCTCAACAAGAATCTGCTCACGAGCAAGCGAAAATTTGTTATATTTGTGAAAAAGCTTTTGACCCTGACAACAAAAAAGTACGTGACCATTGCCATTTGACCGGACAGTATCGTGGAGCGGCTCATGACCAGTGTAATTTAAAATTTCACGCTCCAGATTTTATTCCAGTTATTCTTCACAATTTTCGAGGATATGATAGTCACATCATCGTAGAAGCTTTTGGTGATCCTGAGATAAAAGCTCATCTAAAACTCAATAATGTCATCAAATGCATTCCAAATAATTTTGAAAAGTATATGTCAGTTACGCTAGGTAAATTGCGTTTTATTGACAGCCTGCAGTTTATGGCAGCCTCGTTAGATGAGTTAGTGAAAGGTTGTAGTAAATTTGATAACCTAAGAGACTGTTTTGGAGATAAATTTAATCTATTAGCTAAAAAAGGAGTTTTTCCATACGAATATCTCGACGATTGGAGTAAATTTGATGAAACATCTTTACCTAGCAAAGACAAATTTTACTCGCAACTTAAAAAAGAAAATATAACTGATGACGAGTACAAGTATGCACAAGATATTTGGAAAGAGTTTGATTGTGAGACTTTTGGTGATTATCACGATTTGTATTTGAAATCTGACGTGTTATTATTAGCAGATGTTTTTGAAAGTTTTCGAGAAGTGAGTTATAATAATTACGGACTAGATCCTTGCTGGTATTATTCTGCCCCCGGACTGTCATGGGATGCTCTGTTAAAGTTTAGTAAGGTAAGGTTGGAATTACTGACTGATGTTGATATGTTCAATTTTATTGAAAAAGGTATCCGAGGCGGTATTAGCGTGATAACGAAGAAATATGCTGAAGCAAACAACAAATATTTGAAAGAGTATAATCCTGACCTTCCTTCGAAGTATATAGTTTATCTAGATTGCAATAACTTGTACGGGTATTCGATGGCAGAATCAATGCCGTTTGGTGGATTTCATTGGATCACGGCTGATCAATTTCTATCAGAGACAGAAAAAAAGATATCCGACGATGTTTCGTATTTCGTTGAAGTTGATCTCGATTATCCAACTTCGCTACACAAATTGCATAACGATTATCCTTTCTGTGCGGAATCGATGGTCATAGATTATAGTTTGTTATCAAAAGAACAACAAGCGTTAGCATCACCAAGGCAACATTCCATGGTCAAGAAACTAGTACCAAATTTGCTTCATAAACGTAATTATGTTTTGCATTACAAAGCTTTAAAACAAGCAGTCGATGCTGGTCTCGTGTTGAGAAAAGTTCATCGCGTACTAAAATTTAATCAGTCGCCGTGGATGAGAGGTTATATTAACTCGAACACTACAAGAAGAGCTGCGGCAAAAACTGATTTTGAGAAAAACTTTTTCAAACTGATGAACAATTCTGTTTTTGGTAAGACGATGGAGAATATTAGGAAACGCGTAAATATCGAACTAGTCAATGATGTTAATCGCAGAAACAAACTTGTGTCAGACGATGATTTTGTGAGCATGAAAATATTTAATGAGAATCTTGTTGCGATACAAAGAAGAAAAACAAATCTAAAACTAAACAAGCCGATCTACGTTGGAGCTTCAGTGTTAGATTTATCAAAGTGGCTGATGTATGATTTTCATTATAATTTTGTTAAAAATCAATGGCCGGCTAGTAGATTATTATTTACTGATACTGATTCGCTCGTATATGAAATCGAATGCAAGGACGTCTATCAGGATATGCATGATAATAGATATCTGTTTGATCTTTCTGATTACCCACGTGACAGTAAATTTCATGACGACACAAATAAAAAGGTTATTGGTAAGTTCAAAGATGAAATGAACTCGAGCGCTATCAAATACTTTATCGGATTACGTAGTAAAATGTATGCCGTATTGTTAGACAATAATAAAATAACAAAAAAAGCAAAAGGTCTGCCTCGTGACTTTGTTAAAAAGTTTATAAAATTTGATGACTACAAGTATGCGCTTGATGGCGGCGTTAGTTTTATAAGAGCTATGTCAATTCGGACAAATCATCATAAGCTCGAAACAGATGTCCTTATCAAACGCGGTTTGAGCAATTTTGATGATAAACGTTATTGCGAAAATGGGGTAGATACATTTGCACTTGGGTATTGTCATGATGATAGAGATATATTTGACATTATCTTTGCAAACTAAAATTTTATCTAAACTTAAGAAATAATGTTTGAAAATTTGACAGTGACAAATAGCTACAGTAGCAAAATCAAATATCTAATGATGGACGGCAAACCATTGACAGTTGAAATTAATAATGAAACATCAGGCATATGCTTTAGTGGTACCCGTGACAAGTTAAAACTTTCGCTCATCAGATCTGATAACAGCGAGTATTTTAATTATCTCGAACAATTGTATCAAAAGTTGCTAGTGGAATTTAACAACTTTCACTGTCCGATTAGTCAGCAAAAATACACCAAATTTACAATTGATCTTGATCGGTCAAAGGTGTATTTTATCGACAAAAAATACCCTCTTAACAAATCACAAATAAAAGATTTGTTTGAGTCCCGTCGTTATGTGAGCGGTAAAGTAAAGTTTAGCCTCTATTACCATGATAATGAAATATTTTTGATATCTACAGTTGAGACATTAACAGTTGGTAATGAGGTATAATACCACTTACCTTACTGGAATTCTAATGCGTAATTTAGTCCACAATCGCCACGCTCTGCTAAATCGTAATGATTTGGAAAATTGAGTCTGACATATCATTTTGCTTATTCTAGCAAATCACGTAATTAAATTTTACCTGTTACCTAGGTATTTTGCAACAGGTGTTCTATTGTATTTGTTTGGAGGTCTAGAGGGGTTGTTGAGCTCGGATTCTTAGCGCAATTATTGATTGCAACAGGTGTTCTATTACGTTACCTAGGTATTTTGTATTTGTTGAGCTCGGATTCTTAACGCAATTATTGATTGCAATAGGTTTTCTATTACGTTACCTAGGTATTTTGTATTTGTTTGGAGGTCTGGAGGGGGTTGTTGAGCTCGGATTCTTACTTTCTCCTACTACTATAATTACAATTGCGGAGGTCATAATATAGGTATACGTTGCCTTTTGATTATAGATTCATAAATCAATACTGCAGGTAATGGTTCAATCGCTGGCGGTATCACGGATACGCAAGTGAAATTATTTGTGCCGTTATCATGGGCCATCGAGCGGGTTCGGTCAGAATTATCTCACGAATACGAAACGACGCGACTAGTACACTCTCGTATATGTGTTTGTAACGTATCTTTTAAGAATGTTCATTCATATCGCTACGATGTCTTCAGTGTGATAGTTTATAGTGATGTCTAGCACTGGGGCATTATGTTTCACCCAGTCACATTATGTCGATATAAGCCAAGCGGTCCGAACAATAACTTAATGCTGAGTCAGCTGTTAGTACCATTTTTCACGCTTGTATTGAACAGTTGAAAGATATCATGGCGATGACTGAGCTGCTAAAGGAGAACACGGAAGAACTAATGAGAAATAGTGAAGATGAGTGTCTGTAGAGATTGCAACGATGAGGATAACAAACTCACCGACGATGACATGGAAACCAGAAGAGCACATTGTAAAGTTGTTCATGCAGGTTTCAAACCGTAAAAGGTAACAGCTGTATCATGGTCCAGTGCCCCATGAAACAAAAAATTATTTTATAACTATGTTACGGCGGTAACAGTCTTTGACAACTTTTGCTTAATGATTTCGACAACAGCGTCATCACGAACGCAAATTTATATTTATCGACTCCGACCTAAGGTCGAGCAAGTGGCAATTTTGGTCAGTGAGCTTGAATCTTATCTGTGATAATAAATGACTGTGACAGCGTAGATAAACAACATTGATTGTTTCTAATACAATCAAATGATCTAGAAGGACTTGATGGGTAAATGAGTAGTGAATGTATCCTTGTTCCTTAGTTACACTACAAACACGGGATTTAGCAGTGTCAACTTGATAACTGCCTTCAACGACGACACATACTAGACTGACGGTGATAGTTGATGTGATATTAACGATGTTCGGTGACATATGATGGCGTTCGTTATAAGGGTTATTATCGTATCGGAGGATATTCGATGGTGTTTTTTTTATTCATGACTCAAGGATTTCGGTAAACAAATCTGCAATGCTAAATTCAATTTTTATGACGACATCAAATTGATATTTAAATGTTATTTATGCTGAAACGTACAAACAATATACCAATAACATACTTTTTAATAAATACATTTTCAACAAATCCAGCTTTTTCATGTACTACATGTATCATATGTCTATAGTTTTATATTACTGCGTTTATATGATTACATGAATCAATAATATTTTTTCACGTCTTCGCAGTAATGTTTTGTTAAATCAATAACTAAATTATTTACGTGTTGAATTATTCTATTAAATTCATTTTTGATTCAACAAAATAACACATTAGGTCTAGTGCAAACGCCGGAAAACTTGAGCCTTCAAATTTTATTTGATAAAACCTGGTAATAAAAATATTTTTTGCTTGTCCACTTTCATGACAGTTCCATGGGTATTTATTACTCTATTCAAGTGCTTTTATAAACTTTGTTCCGTCTTCAAAAAGTCATCTATTCGTGGTTCTGGTGGACCTTAATATGGAGGTGCAATATCTGGTCATCCTAACACTAATCTTATTGAGGACTGATAGATATCTACAAAATAATATGCGACCCAGTGAATGCCAGGTCTCATTGATGAACCAATATTAATAATACCTGTTTCTGACAGATTTAGATTTTTTGGTTTGTAATCACAGATACAAACACCTATGAAATTCTTTATACACAACAGCACAGCAGAATCGAATAAATCAAAACTGGATAGTAGAACTATCGGTGGAAAAATCAGCGAATCCTGGAATTCTTAATCCTTTCCCACAAATTTTTTTGGTCGGGACCCTGTAACCTCGTCGTCTTTTTTATTCTTTTTCCTGTTGCTTTCCTTAGAGCCATTTCAGCAGCTGTCCCAAATGCACCCAATGCGGCAGCTTTATCAACAGTTGGAGCGGCTGCGGTTATTAATGCAGGGATACCTGCGTGAAGCGGAAATATTTCTCCGGTTTTAATAATATATTTGATCGTGCCCTCGGAAAGATTTAATCATTTTCATTCATTGGCGTGTTTGGCTTCATTGAATTTCTTGTACAGACGTTCGGTCAACGATAATTTATTTGCTCCACTCATTTGTTCTTGTTTTAATGATATGTTTGTTCCTCATCTAATGGTGATTGTAGTTTTTAATCTGACCCGGGGTCAGACTGACACTGACATGATATGACATTTGTGATATATTTCTGACTTCTAAATGTTCTGTAATAATAACAGACATATGACAGTGCTTGCATATTCTATGCGGACGCATGAAAGACTCTCATGCAACCACCACCACCTTCAAGGAGTATTGTTTTATTGGATAACAGCACTTGCTCTGTATTCGGCAATGGCTTCTCACATCACACGAGCTAGAAAATGTATGTCAATGACGGACTGTCTAAAAAAATCAAAATGCACCAGCGAAAAAGAATAAATCAGATGCAGCGTTGTAAAATCAATCTGTGATATATATTTAAATCAGTATGAAAGTTTTGATCACATCCCTTAAACGATATTAGAAGATGATACGCACGTGCTACATGATTTAGCTCAAAGTTCAACAAAATATCTTCCGTTTTTTCTTGATGTCCATTTATTCTTAATGAAATCTATGAAACACTGAATCGTTCAAATACAATTATGGAACGCGTTTGATTACTTAATCGTGCAGCATTTGAAGTGCAACGAATATATTTCGTAGTTCAGAAACGCCTTGTTTAGAAACTATTTGCCACGTAAATGGACTAATAATTGTACCTTGAACAACCTCCGTGGTTGTCGTTAACCATGATAGCGTCGAATTGCCTCCGCTGCCAATGAAAACGATTAACCATTTTTTTTTCAGATATCGATGGGGTCATTACTGACATCTACAATGAAAGTTTTGTTAGATTTACTTTACCAGCAATACCGGCTGGTCGCCATATTTCATCAACGTTATCCCCTTCTCGCACGAGCACAGCTGTATGTTTGGCTCCAGAAATAGCTTTCTTGACATGTCTACATAATCCAAAGATGTGCGATAACGGAATCGCACAGTAAAATCTTCTGTTTCCACCTTTCAACATTGCTATACGCGTTGAAAATCCGAGATTGAATTTTGTGTTATCACTTTGTAATAGTAAAAGAGCAGCAGTAGGGTAAGCTATCATTCCGTCTATATGTGGATCAGATGCAATATCTCGTGGTGTTTGCACTAAATTATACTCTCTGTAAACGGGATGATTAGAAGTATCCTTGGAAAACATCATCGATAGATTAGCCGATATTGAATAATCGTCTCTGTATCGCTCAAGACCAAGTATTCTCGTGGCAACGTCAACATCTTTTTGAATCGATTCAATATTTTTTATGTAGATCATATATAAGGCACTTTCAAACAACGCCATTATATTGTTGTTAACAAAACCAATTCGGATATCAGCGTCGTATTCGGTAGTATTTTCCCGAACGATTTCACCTTCAATTTCAATAAATGCTTCTGCGGGCATGACATATATACCTGCATCATGAACTTGTAATTCATTTGCCCATGTTGTTCTGGATGTCGTACTTCGTAAGAATCATACTGATTCATCTTTGAGGACTGGATCTTGCATGTCAAATGCGGGATTGGATATCCGTTTAAACATCACTTATGATATTCATCATCGTCTAATGCGAAGACAATCTCGAGTAATTCCGCTACCTGATATCAGACTTACTGACACATTTTCACCCTTCCTCGGCTAACTCTGCTAGTTTTTGATTTCAGGCTTGATTTATTATTTTATTACATTTGAAGGCATAACCTCAGTGTTGGGTAATTTTACTGGCTGAGGTTTTCGTCGTAGTAATCGTGCTAGTCTATCGTTGATTGCAGAGAATACTTTACTGGCGACACCACCAACAGTACAAATACCTTACTCACAAACAACATCAATAGCTTTCATGCCTAATTGCTTTGCGATCGGTATTGCTTTTGAAGCTATCCACGAAAATAAACCCTAACAACATCATCGATACACGTCAACGTTCTCAATGCCAACGGTAAATAATCGTTGACAATATCGTTACATATCGTTGATATGATTTCTCTGATAATTTCAGGAGAATTATTGCCTGCTCGTTTTCCAAAACTTCTAATCCGTCTATGTCAGCTACGACATTGCTAGAACACGCAATAATATCATTTCCCCGAACGTTAATACCACTTCCAGTGGCACCTGATGATCGTAGTTGTAGTTCTATTTCCTATTCTTGTCGTAGTTGTTGTCTTATTGATGATATTCGCTGTCCTCGTTGTTATGTTCTATGTTCTTTTTCTTGTCGTCGTTTATTCTCGTTCTTTTTGTCGTTGTTGTTTTTGTGATAATTTTTCTTGTTGTTGTTCTATTTCCTCTTGTTGTTGTCGTGGCTGTTGTAGTTCTAATTACTCTTCTTGTCGTCGTTATTGTATTACTTCTAGTCGTTGTTTTGGTAGTAAGTGTGCAAATTATGCAATTTTATCTATCGCGCGAGTATTCTCCTTATAGCCTGGTTTTCTGGTTCGAATTCAATCAACACCACTGTATACGCGAAATATCCATCTGTACCAAGTTTAGCGATCTCCAGTATCATTGACGTTCTTAAAATTTAAAAATTCTTTTCGTTAATAAGAAATTTTCATGGCAGCATCATCTAATTGATTAATACCTCTGCTTTGTATTACCTAATTAATAGCATCTTCAGCACATTTATTAATAGTTTTAACACTGACTCTTGTTTGTTCTGGTTCTTGCTGAGCACCGCCTTTTTCTTGATCTATTTCTTGAGTTGGCCGAGTAACATCTGCTTGATCTGGTTCTTCAGTTGATTGAGCCGCAGCTATTATTTCGGCAGGAAGTTCTTGTAGAATCTTTTTTTTAGTTCGCTCCGCTACAATTTTAGTTTGTTCAGTTATCTCCGCTAACACAGGGATGATACCTTTAGTGGTTTCAGTAAGAGGCTTAACTAATTGTTCTGCACTCTGTAATGTATTCTTGTGTTTGTTCTTGTTGTTTGGCAGAAGGCAGAATCACGGACATGTAGATATTTCTTAATTGCTTCAAGTCGCTCTCGAGCTAATCAAGCTGAGTGAGTTTGTCCAATCCTTATTGATATAATGGTCTAATTAACGCAGCAGGGAGGATGAGACCAGCAAAGTGACCAACATGTAAACGAAACCACGTAGCGATGATATACAAAAATCATCATCGAAGTAACACAACCCAAGCTACCCCAACAGGGACGCGAACGTGTCAAAGTTAGAAGTATTCTGGTGTAACGTCTTTTTAGTTTATTTCATCGCCGTAAGAGGCTTTTTTTTCATAAAGTCTCAGGCAAATGGTATGTTCACCCTTCCTGCTGCTCGAAATTATCCTTTGCTCATAATATAATATTGCAGTGAAAATCAGGTTTGATAATTTCCTACACAAATATATAATAATATTGCTACAAAGTTTATTTTGCATTGGTTCTAAATTGATGAATGTTATATGTGTCAGTTATTTGTTGCCTTAAGCTTAATATCAAACCATTATATGATCGATTTAAATTTAACACGAAAGAAAAAAGCACGCCTTGCTAATATAATCTTTTAAAATATCTTAAAACACCTTTCTTGTTCACAAAGAAATTTTAACGACAAATGAAAGTCTATTATAAGATAGTTTCTATTTTATTGGATTTATTTAAACAAAACAAGATTAGCTCAAGTAAGATTTAAGTAGCAAATTTAATGTAGACTAACAAAAGAGAATCGAAATAAAAGCTTGAACGCCTGATTTTTAAATTTATTAATATTATCATTAATCTTGTGAAATGTACAAATTCATTATCTTTATGTGAAATTTCTGTCGTTTTGAAATCAGCCAATAGCTAAGGTTCGTGTTTGTTTTGGAGTGAGGAAGGGGAGGGGTTTTCTTTGTTTCTTTTTTTTTACTTTTACTTGAATGATCTCACAACAACGAATTTGCCACATTACATCAATGTCTTGCTGACCTGTAACGTTGCACACATCATTGGCTGGAGGAGACCGTCTTCTAGTCTATTGAGAAATGTATTTCCAAATGAATTATGATCATTACTGGTTAACCTTTTGACATAAACTTGATCCATATATATGGTGTCTTATATAATCTTAAGGCATACTTAAACTAGACCCATACCTATGCTTTCAGTTATCATGACAGAATATAAAATGATCCCGGCCTTCTTTATGTGAACCTTTTATAAGCAATCCATCCCGGTATCATATAATTTTTATAATCTGCATTGTGGGCAACGGTATTAATAGTGTCTGCTAGGACATTTACACTCGCAAGCTACGATATATCAACAGCCTACCTATCCTCAACATAAAAACAATGTACATAGTGGTAGATGACACAATTTCATACTGTGACATTGTGCAATCTGTAATTTGTCACCCATGCATGCCGGTAATAAAATCTGTAACCCAATGCATCCTTGAATTGTAGGTAAGTCAGCATTTCAAAAATGTTTGGTAACCTATGACAGGATCTTCATCGTCAATTTGTATTTGAAGATGATTTGGACTAACATATGATCTGTTTGAATTTGTATGCATTAGAAGGGTCCATACTGACAAAAAATGAAGGCACTATGTAGGCTGTTAAGCAGCTTAATACATGCTGAAGAGACTAAAATCACATGATGAAATGATCATTGCAGGGGAGAAGACTGGTGTCAGAGGAGGGCGCAGCACAACATATCCGATCGTCACCTTCAGAATATTGTATGAGAATTAACTCCAACACCACAAGATCTGTACGACGTATTCGTGGATTCAATGACGGAATTTGAAACGGTATGACATACAACCTTATGGGCGACCATGAGACTGGACAACATCAATGCCAACCCCATCAAAGTAAGAGAGCACCTCATTGCAAGGCTACAAGAGAAGTATACTTCAACGGCAGAGTGGTTACTTAAGTGTCAGAGTAGGGTTTTGGCTTTGAACGGCCTCCGGAGTCAGACAAAGATGTCGGCTATCTCCCACATTATTCAAAATCTTTCTGGAGTGAATCATGGCAGACGCGCTTGAAAAGAATGAAGGACAGTCAGCATCGGAGGCAGATCAGCCACCAACTTACATTTTACCCACGACTTTGATGGACTAGCAGGAGATAAACAAGACCTTGCTAACTTAGTAGAGAACCTCGACAAAACCACTGCAGCCATTGGCATGGTAATCAGTGTAGAGAAGGCCAAACTGATGACCAACAACACCAAGGGTATCATCACTGACATCAGGATCAAAGGTACGAAGATAAAAATAGTCCAGAGCTTCAAGTATTTGGGGGCAAATATAAGAGATGAAGGGCTGAAGCCTGAAGTACTCTCCATGATTGCTCAGACAACCGCAGCGCTGACAGAACTAAATCCCATATGGAACGAAAAGAACGTCGCACACAACTGAAAGGTCAGACTGATGCACTCTTTGGTGATCCCCGTATTAATCATTGACCATAACAGTTGACTTAGAGAAAAGGATACAAACCACAGTGATGAAATCCTACCGAAAGATACTTGGCGTCTCATACAAAGACCGTGTCACCAATGAAGAAACACGGCAAAGGATCAGACAAGAAATTGGGCCTCACGAAGACTTCCTGACGACAGTGATAAAACGTAAACTGCAGTGGTATGGGCATGTCTCACGATCAGCAAGATTTGCCATGACAATTTCATAATACACTGTACAAGGAAGAATTCAGAGAGGTAGGCAGAGAAAGAGGTGGGAAGACTATATTCGAGAGTTGACTAGCTTGACACTGAACGACTAAGTGAGAATGACGTAAAATCATGAAGAATGGAGGAAACTGGTTGTTCGTTCTTGTGCGATGCACCAACGGTCTACCAGACTACTGATGATGACGATTACTATGAAGGAGAAGATAATTTTGATCTGAATTACAAGTCGTATGGATTGATCACTAACGGACAGGTAGGCAAGTGTAATACTAAGCGTCAAATGTGTATTTGTGATAAAAGGGATAAAAGGAAATAAAACTGGATTTAAAATGCAATTGAAGCATCAAATAATGGTATTGGGCGTAGAACTCAACAACTTCATGGAAACACACATATAAGAGGAAAACGAAAGGAAAATATCAGTTCAAATTATTGGAAACACTTAAGTAGTAAGGGAAAAGGCTGATTCTAGCTCAACGACTCCTATCCCACAGGTAAGCTCTGTCATACAGAGGTGATGAATTTTGTTTAGGGAAAAGGCTGATTCTAGCTCAACGACTCCAATCCCACAGGTAAGCTCTGTCATACAGAGGTGATGAATTTTGTTTAGGGAAAAGGCTGATTCTAGCTCAACGACTCCTATCCCACAGGTAAGCTCTGTCATACAGAGGTGATGAATTTTGTTTAGGGAAAAGGCTGATTCTAGCTCAACGACTCCTATCCCACAGGTAAGCTCTGTAATACAGAGGTGACGAATTTATTAGAACAGCACATGCGTGGAATACGATTATTCTAAAGACGGCAAATGTTTTTTTATAATTAGTCTAACACAAGTTTTTTTTATCAGATAACAGGATGACAATTAAATTGTGCATTAGAACGTTTCAGTTAACAAGACGGAAATTAAACTACGCATTAGAGAAAGATAAGTGATATTATATCTTAAGTTTGGATAAAATTTTAGTTGGAAAAGATTATGTCAAATTTTCAAACATTATTTTATAAGTTTAGATAAAATTTTACGTTATTCATATTTTTTGATAATTTTTTTTCATACTTGCTAACCCTCATTGGTAGAACGTCTGTTAACATATTGTCAATAATACGAAATTCACGTAATAAATCATCCATATTATATTTAACTCCGTAGGTAAGATCGGATCTGATCAAGTAGTTTCTTGTAAGTTTTTAAAGATGTTAAACAACTGTGCTTTTTTATCAAAAGTTTTGGTTCTACTTTTTTACACGCCGCGGTAAGTGAAACACCAATACCGGATATGATTAACAAAAACGGATTTAATGATACCCCACTTGAAATTATACCAGAACTGGTCATTAGCAACGGCAGATATGATATTACTTGAAGGATCTTGTTATAATATTTGCAACATTTTTTACGCACCAAAGTTTTTTATGATAATATTTGTAATATTGTATTAATGCGTCCAAATCCTGTACTGGAATATCTTTTGAAATGTGATTGAAATCAACTATACTTCTTTTCATTGTAATATTTGTTTACAGAATCCTCAGGTTTGGTTAAGTAATAGGTAATTATGATGATTCAGCTATAAATTCCAAACACCACTGATAATTGGCTTCGACTGGAATTGTATTAACCGGTTCAAGTGTAAATTCTTTTTCAATATTTTTTAATAATAATATAGTTACAGTTCCAGAAGACCTATCAAAATTACGTAATGAAGATGATGTGGTATATATTTTAAAATCTGTAATGCTAATCACTGACAATCTATACACACCAGTAACTTCTGCAGTGTGTTTGATAGAATTGTTGATTTGCCTTGTCCATATACCAAACCCAGAAGCAACAGTATACACAATATTTTTAATCTGTTTGTGAGGAATTTTAACCATACTCGTTTTTTCAACAAAATTAGGAATTCCACTAATAATATCATTGAGCTTTGTGTTAATATCATTGAGTTTTGTGTTAATATTAGCGAGTGTAATGTCAACATTTGATGGATTTCCAAAATATTCATTTTTAAGTGTGTTTATGTTTCTGCGAAAACTTAAAAACGTGTACACATGACCAAGAAGTTCATTTTTGAGCGCTGTTATTTCATTATTAATTGGAACGTCCTGATCATCGACGTATTTCTTTGTTACAGCGTCTCCATCTGTAGTTGGATATCCAAGATCTGTAATCTTGTTCTGGTTCATAACAATATTCCCATTAAATAAATCACCAGCTTTTTTAAAAAAATCATTTACTGACCTACCAGAATCTTGTATCTTACCTCGATTGTTAAAAGTCACGATATTATCAGCAACCGCATTAGGAATTCGTACAAGTACATCTGGCAGTTTTACATTACTCGTCATTAATCGTCCTTCTTTGTCTTGGAAAACGACGACTTCATTTGCATCTACACTGGCAACATTTAATATATTATTAATTTCATTTTTGAGCTGATCAAGAGTTGCATATTTGGATAAGTCACCTTGATAACCTTCTGTGGATAAATCTCCTGATAGTGTTCCAAATTTTGTATAGTAACTCATTATTTACTGTCTTAGATAAAATTATCAACACTAGTTTAATATTATACAAAATGGCAAAATCGTCGATATTAAACTTTGATACAGAGAAGCTGGTGAAACACAAACATGACAATGAACTTCCTGATTGTCATTATCTTATTGTTGGGCGAACTGGATGAGGAAAAACAAATTTGCTTATGAACTTGCTTCTTGGTGATAATTTTAACTACGATAGAGTCTATATTTACACAATAAATCCACAGCAAGATAAGTATGAGTTATTAAGCGATTATAATGACAAACTTCGTGATGAACTTAAGGCTGGTGAAGATTTTTTTATAATTAGACAGCCAGAAGATCTTATTCCAGTTAATCAACTTGATGCAGATGAATACAAGATAGTAGTTTTTGACGATATTCCGCTAAATAACATGGAGATGAACAAAAGTAAGATCGTATTTCTCACTGTCACGTAACAAACAATGTAATTCTGTTTATCTCGCTCAAGGATTTTATAATGTTGACAGATTTATTCGGCGAAATACGGGTTGTTTTATATTATTTCCAGGACTGGACAATGGTGACGTTAGAAATATTGCAAGCGAACAATGCGGTGACGTGACAAAAGATAAGTTTATTGAACTTTACCGTAATGCTACAAAAGATAAATACAACTTTTTCTTATTTGATAAAATTACAAATGATCCAACTAAAATGTTTCGCTGTTGTATTGACACTTACTTACAGTAAGGGTTTCAATTTTATAAAATTTATAATAATAATAATGGACAAACGAGCAAGATACAGACAACACATAGAAGATCTAAAAAAACTTGCTCAATCTCAGGCATCGCTTAAGCAAAAAGTACAACAAGCACGACGTGGGCAAATAACCGCTACAGAAGCAACAGCTACAATTTTCAAGCCGGTTACTGAAGCACTATTAGGTAAACAACCTGAAACTAAACCACTGTCAGAAGAAGAACTTAAACAACTGCAGGAAAAAGGCTTGGCTGGAATTGTTAAAGAACAACAGGAAGCAGCTGCTGCAAAACTTGTTACTAGATCTGATGAAGAAAAAAGAAAACTAATTGAGGCACTTACAGCAAATATAGCTGATCCTGCGGCTAGACAAGCTGAAACTGATCGATTGATAAACAATCCGCTGGAACTTGAGCGACGATTAGCAGAGTTAACAACGCAAGGAATAACAAATATTATAAAAAATTTATCAGGAGATATAAAAGATATCAAAGAGGAGCAACAAAGAGTTAAAGAGCTTACTGTAAAGTTTATGGAAGTTGGAGATCAAAGACTTTATTTTATAAAAAGAGCAAGTGATGTGATAAAAGATAGTGAATATGATGATTTTTTAAAGAAAGAAAATATAAGAGATATTAATAATATAAACAAGTGGACTGATGCAGAATATCAAGAATTACTCGATAGATTAAATGTAATATTTAATGACGGAGTTACTGCTAAAGATGAAATAAACACGGTTACAGAAATTGATGATATGATTCTACTTTATGATAGGATGAGATATGGTGTTATTGCTCTCACGTTTAGAAAAACCGCAGAAAATAGTAGATTAAAACGTTTTGGTAAAGGGTGGAGTTTTAAAAGGAAATTTGATACACTCGATAAAACTCGTGTAGAGAAAAGTAGAGAAGTAAGAACAGGAACTGGTGTAAAAATATTTACTTCAACTACTGAAATGATAGGTAGATTAATGTTATTAATATCGTCAAAAAAAGTTGGGAATGTTAGTGTTGAACTTGATAATGAAATCACTGACATACTTGATCATCTAGGATCGAGTGAATTATTAACATCTGACGAATATGAAACTTTACACCGCGACTTAATCGCGGCGACTTAATTTTGTAAAATGATATAATATAAAAGGAATGCAAACAACATTATTACTAAACTCTAGTGAGTCTGCGATAGATAGCGCAAATTTTCAGTAAATTATATTCCACCTATCCAACTAGATCCTACAAAACATTATGAAATGAGATTAATTTCTTGTACTTGCTGGAATGCTATACCTAACGTGAAAAATGATGTTAACGATGAAATGTATTTTACTATGATTACAACATCTCCAATATCTACAACAAAAAAAAAAAATAAAAATTCCGCAAGGAGCTTATAATATTACTGATCTAAACAAGACAATCAAAGAGCTCATCACAAAAGCTGGCGGTGTGGCTGATAATTTTGAATTGGCAGCAAATTATAACACATTGCGAGCTAGGATAACTTTGAAAAATATAGTAATCAGTCTTGAACAAAGAGAAAGAAGTATTGCACAACTGTTAGGATTTACTGAAAAAACTTACACTGCACTTGATCAGCCTATTACATATGACATTGAACTGCCAGTAAATATAACAGAAGTAAATACAATATTAGTAAATTGTTCTATTGCTTCTGGCTCTTATACATCAAAAGGTAGCAAAGGTCAAACGATTTACAGTTTCTCACCAGAAGTCCCGCCAGGTTCTCTCATGCAAATAACTCCACGACATATTATATATTATCCTTTAAACGTTGAAGATCAAATATCAAGTATAATAATGCAGTTGACAGATCAATCAGGAAAACAGTTACATGTTAATAATGAGGTTGTAACTTATTATTTACATCTACGCGAGCAAAAGTAAAAATTATGCAACATCAGATATAATGAAACAAAGAAAAAAAGTTTATCGAAGAAAAATAGTAGGAGGATTTTTTGGAAATATTTTTACTGAAGTTATTGAAAATATTCCAGGACTAGCGCGTAAAGTTGCACCAATTGCTATTGACGCGGGTAAAGCGTTTGCAACTGGAGCTGCATCTGCCGCTGGGACTGCGGTGGGACAAAAAATAGCTGATAAAATAAAAGGTGATCTACCGACTGCATCTGAAATAAAACAAGCTATCTCAGAAATCGCTCCAACAAAAGAAACCCAGCGAGCTATGATAACAACAACAAAAAATTATTATCACCAAAGGGCGAGCAGATCATACGAAAATTGATATCTAAAGTAACAGTGCCGCAATAAAATTTTATATAATCTAATAAAATAAAAAATGTCTGTTAAAAATTATCTCGAGTTAACAGAAACTTATGACATCGACAACGATGTGACAGAATTTGAGTATGTTGAGTATCTTGATGAGAATTCTAACGAACCAAATAAAGCTGGTATTAGAACCTTTAACACCAGAGACGAAGATGTATTTCTACTGCCACAAAAGGCTATGCTAGAGGTTCGTGGTCAGATTATGACAGTAGCCAATCCACCTGCTGCAATTGCAGTTGGAGCAGAAGTAGCTCTTATAAACAACGGCTGAAGTTTATTCAAAAGTGCTAGATATCAAATAGCCAATCAAACTATAGAAGATATTTCAAGTCATCTACAAGTTGCAAGTACAATTGTAAATATTATTTCGTTTTCCGACGATTACTCGAGATCAAATGCAACGAATATGATGTGGTTTAAAGATACTGGACGGGGTATAGCTGAATCAACCGAATTTTTAAAGAGAGATGCTATAGTACACGGGGCTAATGCTGATTAAAATGCTGTAATTGTGAGAAATTTTCTCATTGCTAATGCTGCTGCTCTAGATATTGTCGCACCTGCTGCAGATGCTAATGCAAACGCCACAAGAGTTTCTCTTATAGCATCTTTTAATAATCTTAATATAACACCACCAGCTGCAGATGCAAACGGTACTGCGATGTTAAATTTACTTCGTAGCACACTTGACGTGAGAAATCCGCGTTATAATGAAGGTTTTGCTAGGAGAAGAAAACTTGCAGCAGGATCACGTCAAATTACAATGATGCTTCCACTAAGTATGATTTTCGGCTTTTGTCGCGATTATGATAAAGTATTTCGCGGAGTAAAACATAAGCTTATTTTAGATCGAGCAGACCAAAACGATTGCTTGTTTAGATCTGGAGGGGCTGATGTACAGTTTATCATAAACAAACTTGCTTTGTGGATGCCACGTATAACACCATCAATCACTAAAATGTCAGAACTAAATAGCACACTTGATAAGCATACGAACAGAATTTACTTTAAGCAGCATAAAATATATCAGACAGCGGTTTCAAATACTACCGACTACACGTGGCGGGTCACAACAACATCAAGCGAACAACTGCCGAGACACATATTTGTCGTATTGCAACAGCAAGCCCGACGAGGTAACCAACAACAAAATAATGCAATATTTGACCACTCTGATGTTAGACGAATATACGCTAGATTAAATTCAAAGCAATATCCAGAAAGAGCTATCGAGTGCAATTTTGCTGATGACGTTAATAAAAATATTTCTCGACCGTACATGTACCTGCTTGACGCAATGCAAAAATATCAAGATGTTGAAGATGGAACTCAAATATCAGCAGAGGAATTTCGTACGCTTTATCCTATATTTTATTTTGATGTTAGTAAACATAACGAGCGAATTGTAGACAGCACAGCGGATATTGAAATTACCTGGACACTTGGGGCAGTTCCAGTAGCGCCGTTGTACGTATACGCATTAGTGATTAGTGATAGATTTATCACGGTAGATTCTATTGGAGGTAAAATGACAGTTCAAGTTTAATATGCAGTTGTTATATAAAATGACAAAATATATTGTAAAAGAAGTATATTTGACTGATGGACAGGTTAAAAAATTAGTAGCTGCTATTGCAAAGCGAGAACAGGTATCATTAAAAATCAATCCTAATATTTCTGATGGTGTTTTAACAAAATTAATGATAACAAAAAATCAAGTAAAAAAGTATGATCGTAAAAATTTTTTGTTTTAAATTTGAGTGCTGCAGAAATGACAGCGATGGCCAATGACATTGTTGTCAAAGGTGGTTTTCTTGGTCCAGCATTATCAGTATTAACTAGTACAATAATACCTAAAATTTTACCAGTCTTAGGCACATTAGGACTAGCAGCAGCGTCTGGAGCAATATCTGGCGCAACGAAGAAAGCAGTCGTTGGTAATGGTATCATTCGTGGAAGTGGAATAAACAAAATTGTAAATTTTATGTAAATGATATATTATAATGCCACAAAAGAAAAAGAAATCGCCAACAAAAAAAGAAAACAACAAAAACAAAATCGCCAACACCAAAATGCAAATGCAAATGCAATCAAACAAAACAAGGAGGAATTATTCCGTTCGCTCCACTTTTGGCTGGACTAGCGGGAAGTCTGCTTCCAAATCTTTTAGGAATCGGACGTGGTCTAACATTACCAGGAACTAGACCACCCCGTTGAGTAATTTTGATATCATTGATAAGTTAAAAGCGGTTCCTGGATTTCACGGAGTTTATTCTAAAGATGAACTCGCATCAATAAAATCACCATGAGCTGTAAGTTCGTGTGTTATTAATATACAAGATTTTAATGACGGATCCGGCACACATTGGGTAGCAGTTTATAATAATAATTATTTCGACTCGTTTGGACTTCCTCCAAGCGATGTAATAAAAAAGTATATGAATAAAAAATTAAAAACGATATATTAGTCGTCAAATCAACTCCAACCTGTTGGAACGTCTGCTTGCGGATATTATTGTATTACGTTTATCCGACAGATGAGCAGAAATCTCAATTTTTTAAAATTTATTTTACAGTTTGACAAGCAACCTTCTCACGGTAATGATGAGATTGCAATTAATTTTATCTAAACTTATAAATATAATAATGTCAATATACTGTCTCAATTGTAGAACTAAAACAGAAAATATTGATGAAACAACAGAAAAAACAAAAAACAACAGGATAATATTAAAAAGTTTTTGTGCAGTCTGCGGAAAAAGAAAAAAATATGTTTTTAAAGAAAGTGTCCCCAGCGACGTCGTCAGCGAAAAATTCCGTAGGATCTGGTTATCCTGATATTATTTTAGTCGACGACTAAAAATATAGAATGATATGCAACTGTGATTCTGACAGAGATTTATGTCTTGAGCAAAATAAAATTGTCGCATACTGTCAATGTTGTAACAACAGAGAAATAATAGGGTCAGGTATAGATATACATAAAATTATTGGAAAATTGCCAAAACCAAAAGGCAGTTGGACTTTGCCAGGTCATCGGTATACAGGATCATATAATCCGCTAGATCAACAACTAGATGAAAACGACAATCCATTGCCAGGTCATGAGCCTTACAATCAAGTGGATGCAATAGCAATGCGTCATGATATCTGTTATGGTGATCATGAAAACACGTTTTGATAGAAGATTTGTTCAGGGAATAATTGGAGCAAAATATAAATTAGGACTTGGAAAAAAGCATACGATGATCTTGCAGTCGAACTACACAGACCTAAAAAAAAGTTTCCACGACGTAAAGTTGTCGCTAATGGTGTAGATGATATCTGGGCAATAGATTTGGTGGATGTATCCAATCTAGCTCAGTTTAACGTTGGCGCTGATGGTGCTCCAAAAAGATATTTGTTTAATGTTATAGACGTTTTTAGTAAATATGCTTTCAGTGTACCTGTTTCGGATAAGACAGGAACTTCAATAACTGATGCGCTAAAACAAATAATAACGAGTACAGAAAGAAAACCGAATAAAATCTGGACTGATTATAGATCCGAGTTTTTTAACAAAAAGTTTGAGCAGTTTCTAGAACAAAATAATATAAAAAAAATATGTTAAAGGAAACGAAGGTAAAAGCGTTGTTGTTGAGAGATTTAATCGCACGTTAAACGAGAAAATACAAAAACATATGACAGCTAAAAACACCAACAGGTACATCGATTACCTTTCTCAAATCGTAGGTGAATATAATAACACGAAACATTGAACAATCAAAATGTTACCCAATAATGTTATTAAAAATCCGATATTAGCAAATGAAAACATGTACCGCAGACATAAATTTAAGGTTGGTGATAAAGTTAGAATTTCTTTGATAAAAAAGGTATTTGCAAAAGGATTTACTCCGAACTTGAGCGAAGAAGTATTTGTAGTTGCTAAGGAACTTTTCACAATACCTGTAACATACGCGTTAAAAGATCTGGCAGGGGAACCTATCATAGGTAGTTTTTACGAACAAGAACTACAGAAAACTGAGCAGGATGTCTTCGTTATTGAAAAAGTGATTAGGAAAAAAGGAGATTAAAGTTTAGTCAAATGGCGTGGGTATAGCGACAAATTTAACAGTTGGATCCCAACCAAACAAATTATGATATAATGCTATTATAAATTTCTTCATACTTTTGTTTGACAGATTTACATTTTACTGGTTTACATAATGATATTAGATATTGTCTGCGATATTCAGAGATCGTCATTAGATTAAAAATTTTGACAAATATGAAATCGAATTTGATATTTTTCTGTCGGCCTGGAATTCTGATGTTAAGAAAGGTCTGATTAGCTGCCAAAATATTTGCTGTTCGGCAACGGTAAAATTAAATTTCATTATTTGTTTTGCAATGTGATACTTGACATTATATCGTTTAGTTGTTGATCTGCTGTAATTTGATCTGTCAGCAACAGTGACTATTTCACCATCATCATCAGATTCGTTGTTATACAAAATATCATCTTCATTATAACTAATAGATTTATCTATGAAATCTTTGGAAAATGTAATACTATGCATGACCTCATCGCTGGCGACTTTTTTTGCTAGTATCTTCTTCATATAGTTCAGCGAGTAGTTTCATCAAGTCCATTATTATAATATATGTTTATCTAATTTATTGTTATAAGATGATTGATGAGATAAAATATCACCAAAAAGTTAATATATTAAATTACAACGAACTAGCCGAAGCGGTAAGAAAATGTTTGTTGGGTTATAGTGTATATTCTGTTGACGTTATTGTAATGCAAGGTGATTCTCATAAAATATTGCTAATAGAAGCAGAAAAAAAATAAAATTAATGATAGTGCAGTAACGACACTAAAATTTCATTGCGATGATATCATAGCATTTGCTCATCATTGTTTGACTAAAACCGAGCTATCAAATATTATTGATCATCATATCTAAAAACAATCCTGGCATCGTATTCGCTTGAAAAAGCTGATTTTGTTACTCTATCGGCTATAAATTTTACTGCTCTGGAATTTATCTTATAATGCTTTACCGCAGCTTTAATCGACTTGAATTTCATCTCCTCATCCGTTTTAAGGTTTTTGGAAATAACAGGTTTTGCTGGACATCTAAAATTAATACCATTACTATTTTTCCTTTTCTCACATTTTCCTCTTTCGTCACTAGCTCTAGATTTTCCAATCGATTGTCTGTTTTTACATTATTAATGTGATTAATAACCAGACCATCGGGTATAGATCTGTTGAACACCTCGTAAACAAACCTATGACCAAAATAATGAACTTGATTTGTCGATGTTTTTCGAACATTTACCCTGATATATCCCATATTGTTCATAGTACTAAGAACATTTTTAGTTTTTCTCTTTCTAATAATACCGCGATCGTTAGCCTCGTATAAATCAAAGACTGGATGTGGCTGAAACTCATCTTGTAAAGATAAGTTGTCAATGTTATCATCAGTGACTGCACCGTTCACATGTTATACACGCTGTCCTTCTGAAATGTCATCGCAGAACAACGTGTACATAAAATCTTTTTTAAGCATTGTAATCCTCTCAGTATTATCTCCCTTTACATTAAACTGATAACCCGCTGACGTTAATTTGCCAACAGATATTCCAGTTTTAATGTTAATAACCGAACCTATTGCATTTCCAGCGTATAGGTTATATTTTGGGTGAATATAATATGCTTCTTGCTCATATGCGCTTGTCAGATTTGCTGTCATTATATTATAGGTGATATTTTTTTATCTCTAATTGATTTTTAGTGCATGCGCAGTGTGAGGTAAAGTTATATTTTGGGTGAAAATGATATACCTCTTGCTCACGTGCGTTTGTCAGATTTGCTGTCATTATATTATAGGTGATATATTTTATCTCTAATTGTTGTGTAGCGCTTGCGCAGTGTGAGGTAAATTGTCAATTAGAGATTATATTATAATATAGTAATGCTAAAATTGCGTGATATAGCCAAGAGAAGTCTTATGGGAGAACCTGATAAAATAGCGACTGCTTTTACAGGTTTTGACAATAGTTATCAGTTTGATAATCAAAACGTTTTAGTAAATTTTACCGCAACAAATCTTTACCACCTACTACAGACAACTGTAAAAAGTGAGCTCAAAAAACACAAAAGTATTAGATTATTAGTGCAATATCATGTTATATTTTCAAAAATAGTTATAACGGAAGAATCAACTAACAAGGAAATTGCAGATCCTTATATGAACGCAAAATCAAGACTTGTTTTGCTTGGGACTGATCTTTTATCACTATCTGATGAAATACACCAAGAAATCTGGAAAAAATAGAGGAATTCACTGAATTAGGTTCGGGTTGGAAGTTTGAAATGATCAAAGAAATATTGTTTCACACGATGAAATATAACGCATTACGAGGTAGTTCATACATCGACCTGCCACCAAAAATAAAAAGTAAAAAATGTTGTATAAACATCAAAAACGTAGATAACAAATGTTTCCAATGGGCTGTTCTTTCCGCGCTATTTCCAACAGAAAAAAACGCTACTCGTATTGAAAAGTATATCAGTCACGTGTCAAGATTAAATTTTAAAGATATTAACTTTCCAGTGGCAGAAAATCAAATACCAAAATTTGAAAAGCAAAATAATATTTCAATTAACGTTTTCGGACTAGATGAAAAAGAAGATGTATATCCGAGATATATTTCAGAAAAAGCTTCCAAATCGACTATAAATTTACTGTTTTATAAAAATCATTACGTTTGGATCAAAAACTTTAACGGACTAGTTGGTAGACAGTACAATAAGAATACCAAAAAAAGTTCGTTTATTACCGCTGCTTGCATGGCTGTACAAACAATGAAACATTACAAAATCATTTGCAGTACTGTAGTGATGTACAAAGAATAACAATGCCATCTGAAAAAGATAGTGTGTTACAGTTTGTCCATCATAATCATAAACTAAAAATTCCTTTCGATATATACGCTGATTTCGAATGCTTACTTCAACCTGTACTTGGCGTAGAAAATGATCCTAAAAAATTGAGTAAAAGAAAAGTTCAAAATCATGTTCCGTGTGGAGTAGCGTATAAGGTAGTTTGTTGTACTGATTCTAGATTATCTAAACCAATCAAATTATATCGTGGTAAAAATCCAGCTGTGTGGCTTCTCAAGCAGTTGATTAACGAAGTTGATACTATTACTTATCATTTGAAAAGAGTAACGCCATTGATTAAATTAACACCTCAACAAGAATCTGATCACGATCAAGCGGAAATTTGTCATATTTGTGAAAAAGCTTTTGATACTGACAATGTCAGGACTGACAATGTTAGTAAATAAAAAAAGTACATGACCATTGCCATGTGACCGGACAGTACCGTGGAGCGGCTCATAATCAGTGTAATTTAAAATTTCATGCTCCAGATTTTATTCCAGTTATTCTTCACAATTTTCGAGGATATGATAGTCACATTATAGTAGAAGCTTTTGGTGATCCTGACGTAAAAGCTCGTCTAAAACTTGATAACGTCATCAAATGCATTCCAAATAATTTTGAAAAGTACATGTCAGTTACGCTAGGTAAATTGCGTTTTATTGACAGCTTGCAGTTTATGGCAGCATCGTTAGATGAGTTAGTGGAAGGTTGTAGTAAATTTGATAACCTAAGAGATTGTTTGGGAGAGAAATTTAATCTACTAGCTAAAAAAGGTGTTTTTCCATACGAATATCTCGACGATTGGAGTAAATTTGATGAAACATCTTTACCTGACAAAGATAAATTTTACTCGCAACTTAAAAATGAAAATGTAACTGATGACGAGTACAAGTATGCACAAGATATCTGGAAAGAGTTTGATTATGAGACTTTTGGTGATTATCATGATTTGTATTTGAAAACTGACGTGTTATTATTAGCAGATGTTTTTGAAAGTTTTCGAGAAGTTAGTTATAATAATTGTGGACTAGATCCTTGCTGGTATTATTCTGCCCCTGGGTTGTCATGGGATGCTCTGCTAAAGTTTAGCAAGGTAAGGTTAGAATTACTGACTGATGTTGATATGTTCAATTTTATTGAAAAAGGTATCAGAGGCGGTATTAGTGTGATAACAAAAAAATATGCTGAAGCAAACAACACATATTTGAAACAGTATAACCCTGAGCTCCCTTCGAAATATTTAGTTTATCTAGATTGCAATAATCTTTACGGTGGTTCGATGGCAGAACCAATGCCTATTGGTGGATTTCATTGGATCACGGCTGATCAATTTCTATCGGAGACAGAAAAAAAGATACTCGACGATGTTTCCTGTTTCGTTGAAGTTGATCTTGATTATCCAAATTCGCTACACACATTACATAACGATTATCCTTTCTGTGCGGAATCGATGGTCATAGATTATAGTTTGTTTTCAAAAGAACAACAAGTGTTAGCATCACCAAGGCAACATTCCATGGTCAAGAAACTGGTGCCAAATTTACTTGATAAGAAAAATTACGTTTTGCATTATAAAGTTTTAAAACAAGCAGTCGATGCTGGTCTTGTGTTGAGAAAAGTTCATCGTGTACTAAAATTTAATCAGTCGCCATGGATGAGAGGTTACATTAACTCGAACACTTCAAGAAGAGCTGCAGCGAAAACAGATTTTGAGAAAAACTTCTTTAAACTGATGAACAATTCCATTTTTGGTAAGACGATGGAGAATATTAGGAAACGCGTAAATATTGAAATAGTTAATGATGTCAATCGCAGAAACAAACTTGTGTCAGACGATGATTTTGTGGGCATGAAAATATTAATGAAAATCTTGTTGCAATACAAAGAAGAAAAACAAATCTAAACTAAACAAGCCGATCTATGTTGGAGCTTCAGTGTTAGATTATCAAAGTGGTTGATGTACGATTTTCATTACAATTTTGCTAAAATTCAGTGGCCGGCAAGTAGATTATTGTTTACTGATACCGATTCGCTCGTATATGAAATCGAATGCGATGATATCTATCAGGACATGTACAATAATCGAGATCTGTTTGATCTTTCTGATTACCCACGTGACAGTAAATTTCATGACGACACAAAAAAGGTGATTGGTAAGTTTAAAGATGAAATGAACTCGAGCGCTATCAAATACTTTATCGGATTACGCAGCAAAATATATGCCATATTGTTAGACAATAATAAAATAACGAAAAAGCCAAAGGTCTGCCTCGTAATTTTGTTAAAAAGTTTATGAAATTTGATGACTACAAGTACGCGCTTGATGGCAGTGTTAGTTTTATGAGAGTTATGGCAATTCGAACTAATCATAAGCTTGAAACAGATATCATTATCAAACGTGGATTGTGTAATTTTGATGACAAACGTTATTGTGAAAATGGAGTAGATACATTTGCCCTTGGGTATTTTCATTGTGACTAAAATTTTATCTAAACTTATAAAATAATGTTTGAAAATTTGACAATGACAAATATCTACAGTAGTAAAATCAAATATTTAATGATGGACAGCAAACAATTGGCAATTGAATTTAATAATGAAACATCAGTTATATGTTTTAGTGGAACACGTGACAAGCTAACACTTTCGCTCATCAGATCTGATAATAGCGAGTATTTCAATTATCTCGAACAATTGTATCAAAAGTTGCTAGCGGAATTTAAAAACTTTCACAGCCCCATTAGCCAACAAAAATATACTAAACAGCAGCAGGGAGGGCGAACCCTACAAAATTTTGTGACAAAATCGATTAAAGCCTCAGAATGCCAAATGAAGCCTTCCTACGAAATCTCATATTTTAACCAAAAAAAATAAAGACCCCATTTGTAAAATGGAGCCTGAGCGATTTTGTCGTAAATATGTTGTCATAACCACTCTCAAATTGCTGCCATCTACGTCGCAAATATGTTGTCATCTCGCCCTCCCTGCTGCTGAAAGGATTTCAGGGTTAATACAAATGATTTAACCAAATATTTGTTAGCTTTTCACAAACAGACTAATCGATAATACTTCACCACGAAAATCAATTGAATTATTTGACTGATCGGTGAGTGTAAAATTTATTCTAGTTAGCAAATCATTTTGACATTGCATATAGACTGGATTAGTCGGATTTTCAACAATTAAATATCCTGGAGGAGCTGTTGGTGCGAATGAATAAAGAATGTAACCTTGTCGGGCTTGATTTGATTGTTCCATATTAATTTGATAACTTCCTTCGATTACATCACACGTTAAATTAAGCGCGATCACCGATGAAATATCCACATTGTTCGGTGCGATATGTCTACCGTCGCCGTCGGGAGAATTATTATGAGTGAGAATAATAGGATTTGGCTGGTTATCTTTCCATGATTGATAAATTTTATTAAATCCTTCGTCGATGGCAGTTCTGAGTTTTTTCTTTAACTCGGGAACGTTATATCCTGGTAATTTATAATTTGGATTTTCATTTATATTTTTTTTATAATCTTGGGCTGAACTAGTTTTTGAAATCGGGTTATCTTCATCAGTAAAAAGATTAGTTATCCTCGAATTAAATATTTCCATGTCATCGATGATTTTATTACCCGCAGCGACTACACTAGTAAACTCAGCTTGTGTAAGAAGGCCAGATCTTAACAAAAATCATTATTCATTCTATCAAGGATGTGATTTTAATATCTACGAATGTTGGACTTGTATCATGCATTTCCAAAATTTCGTCCTCTCGTATAATATAATCATTAAAAAGTGGAATTATCCATGCATCCTCACCGTATTGATCCTTATATCGATATCTTTTTGTGAAGTTTATATCCTCGAATTTTTTATAAGTTTTTGATGGATTTTCAGGTCCTATTTTATCAGTGACGTAATCAGATTTTACAGGCTCGGGCGTGGAATTACCAGCACTTCTAGGTGGATCTTCGGGCCATCCTAATACTGTTCTTATTGAACTGTTATAAATATCTACAACATACCCAGGGGAGCCTATTTTAATTGTAGATGATAGTGTTGGTTCATGAACTGTTATCGCAATATTTGATTCGTTTCTAGTAATGGATTTTATTCTACGTTGTAATTCATTATTAATTTGCTCAATTTGATAGGATCCAGTTGGTATTGAAACAACGTTCCAATCTGGAGTGTCATCTTTTTTATTTCTATATGCAAATACCAGGGAATTATTAGGTCTCTGACCACCAAATGGAACCGATCTAATATTAGGCCAACTATGATACACTCGTAAGTTTGCCAACGCGATCTCCTTTACTGAAACAGGGGAAGGAAAATTCACACTGAATTTAGGGTTTGTTGACGATATTGATATCATGCTTGTTTTCCGCGGAGTGGTATTTTCTGCTATCCGCTGAAGTAGTTGAATCTCTTGCGACATTATTATTATTATTATTTAAAATGTCTAATTTTGCAATAGATGAAAAAACGCTAGCGTTTTTAATCGTAGTATCATAAATACGTATCATCGTGGAGAATTCGTCTTCGGTAATTATCGTATCATCAATCGATGATGACATCAACGAGGATAATTGTGAGTAACCGTTAGATACTGCTTGATGTTTTACTATATAGTCGTTAAGTTTTTCTTGAGAACACGATGATATTTTTTTAGTAATAGCATTTGCAATTCCAGCAAATGTTGTCACCGCGGAAATAGCAATTGGGACAGCACTCGGGGTTGCCATTGTTACTGAAGATAGTATAATACCAGCACCGGCCATTATACCAGATACCGACTATACTGTAACATCAATCGCGGTAATTCTCCTGCGATACTTTTTAATTTTTATTTCATACTCATCAATGAGTGTTTTGAGTTTCGTTAAAAACTCTTTGACGGTATCATAGCGATATTGTGATGACGGAATCATATTATTTTAAAATCTCAAGTGGTTTCTAATTGTTAAAAATTCTAATTTAGATCAGCTACAAACTCCATGTACCATACAAATGATGTCTTATTTAAATTAGGATCAGTGCTTGTTATTGTAAACCGTTTGTATTCACCCACGTCAATAGTCGTTGAAATCACGTTGTTGTATCCATATGAAGTCGATGATGATATATTAAACTGGTTCAGTGACACTATTGTTAATCGATAAATACCCTTGTTTGACACAGTGAGAGTTATTGTATTCTTTTTAGGTTCCCAATCTAATGATCCAGAGAGAACTGTGTATACCATATTTATGATATTCCTCTCATGAGGAATCTTTATTTTTTCAAGTAGCGGAAGATTGTCTGTTTTAAACTTTGTAATATCCTCGATAGATTTTTTAATATTACTAATGCTATCTCTAATAATATTAAATCCAGCATCATTAATATTTTTAATATTAGTTTTAATTTCATCAAAATTGGATTTAATTTCAGCGAGAGATGGAGAGGTTACCGCTGGTGTTCCAAAAAATTTATTGATAATATTTCTACGAAGGGAAGTATACTTTGTTATATGTTTTTCAAGTTCTTCATCTAAATTTTTTAATGTATCTGTGATTGTAGAAACAAGTACACCTGGTTTGAGTTTTCCATCATTTGAATATAACACTATTGTATCTTCAATGACGTCACGTCTTCGTATTAAGACATCATCCAATGAAACATTACTAGATTTCAATTTGCCCTGCCGATCTTGAAATACAACAATTTCCCCAGGATCTACACTTGACAAATTTAATGTCTCGGCGATTTCATCTTCGATTATTTTTTTTACATTTTCGACAGCGAATTTACTATCGGTTTCTGTTATTTTTACTCTGATAGAGGTCGTCCCCAAATATCAATCATTATACGAAAACGCTAACGTTTTTCTAAATCATAACGCTATCGTTTTTGCCATTGCCCGCTAGTATATTCATTAACAACAACTTGTGGTGGTTTCCTTGGAAATCTAGATATCTCTGCAAGGACGTTTAATACTTCACGACCGCATATCGGTGGATCATTTAACCGTTGTGTTGGTAGCGTGGAATAAAAAATTGGAGATGATTTTGTTATTGTGGATACATATCGCATAAATTCTTTTGGTGGAGCTAAACCATATGAATCAAAATAGACAATTCCACGTGGATCAATTGCATATGCGACCCAATGAGTTCCTTCTCCGCTGCTGTTATCAAGATTGATAATACCCGTTTCATTTTTCATTGGTTTTGACGGTAATTGATCTCTCATGAAAACTCCTCTAAAGTTTTTTATTAATAACGATTTTACAGCATCAATTAAATCAAAATTGGACATTGGTGAAAATCCAAGGGATTTTTCCACTAATAAGCCGTTCCTGGTATTCTTAGTCCCGTGCCCTTGTACCAATTGTATGGGGTTCCTGGTAGTCTTAGACCCTTTCCTTATTTTTATAGCCTTTCCCAGTAGCTTTTTTCAGGGCCATTCCTGCAGCAGTACCAACGGCTCCTAACGCTGCCGCCTTCGCAACCGCTGGGGCAGCCGCTGTAATCAATGCTGGAATAGCAGCTAACAGCGGAAATATACCACCTGATTTTATCATACTGGCGATTGTTGCTTTCGAAAAATCAATTTGAACTCCTCGTTTGTTCTTTAGCCCATCATTGAAATGTTTTATTTGACGATCTGTCAATGATAATTTATGTGCACCACCGGACATTTGAGTGGGTTTCAGCGTTATTGTAGTTCCAGATTCTTTAGCCGATTTTGATTTCAATTTCTTGACGTGACCATCAGTCAACTGGACATTAACAATACTATATGTCATTCTATTCTACAACGTAATTTACACTTTTAATTGATCTTATTGTGAAAATCCTAACTACATGTTTGGAAAATCAAAGATTTTCTATTGGTGCATCAATAAGTCTCATTCGTCCGCCAATTCCTTCTAACAACATTGATTTATCACTGAGAATGACAGCAACTACTCTATAATCAGCTATACCAGCAGGGCGTTGTACCCGAGCTTGGAAGTATATATCAACAACAGATTGTCTCAAAATGTCAAGATGTTCCAATGAAAAGTAATAAATCGGATAGAGTTTTTCAAAATCAATTTGCGATATTTGCAAACCAGTATCAACATTTTGATCACGACCCATATACGACAATATTCTATGATATACACGTGCTACGTCGTTGTTATCATAATTAAACTGTACAATCTCTGCTGGCTCTTGTCCGTTTATTCTCAACGAAACTTCACTTACTCCTAATTTATCAAATATCATATGACTAGATAATTGACGACCCACTCGATTTGCATCCTGTAACGCTATAAAGATATGACGTGGAGCTGAAACACCTTGTTTTGATGATAAGTGCCATGTAAATGTGCCATTTACATTATCCTGCTTCGTATCAGTCGTTGTTGTTAGCCAACTTAGCAATGATTTTCCACCTGTGTCCATAAACGATAGTAATTGTTGCTCTATTGTAACTGCTGGTGTCAAGACGGGCATCCATAGAACCAATTTATTTAAAATGACTTTACCATCATAAACACCATTAGCACGCCAGATTGCATCATTGTCATTCCCCTTTAGCATTAACACGACTGTATGCTTTGCTCCATAGATGACTTTTCTGACATTTCTACAAAATCCGAATATGTGATGTAACGGAATTGCACATGAAAACCGTCGATGCTGTCCTTTCAATGCTCCATTTCGTGTTGCAAATCCTAGATTGAAATTACCATTGACCCTTTTTAAAATGTCGAATTCAGCGTCTGGTCTAACTTCACGGTCTAGATTATTTGCGAGTTGTTGATCAACTTCTGCAGTATCTACCGCAATTCGTACTTTAATAAACTGAATATGGTCAGTATGATCAGAAGTATCCTTAGCAAACATCATAGACGGACCAGCCGACCTTGTATAATCATCAGAATATCTCGCAAGTCCGATTATTGTTGTTGCAATATCAACATCTGGTTCTATTGATTCAATTTCTTTTCCATCAATGATATATCTTGCACTGTTAAATAGCGCCATAATGCCATTATTTACGAAACCAACTCGGATATTTGGGTCATTCCCATATGGTGTATCAGCTGCAACATTTGTTACAAGCTGTCCTTCTACTTCAATAAACGCCTCACACGGCAAAAAGTATCTACTTGTATCTTGAACTTGAAGTTCAACTCTCCCCCCCGTTGATTAGGCTCTCTTGCAGGATAGGCATAATACTGATAGTTAATTTTAGAATCATCTTTATTCACCGGTGCTGCCATATCAAACGCTGGATCAGCAATTTTTTAAATGCCATTTATACTAAAACACTCTCGTTTTTCTAAATGTAATAATGCTATCATTTTCTTTTTCGTCTGATATTTTTACGATTTCCTCCAAGACCGCTTCCCGCTATCATACTTGCAATATTACTACTATCTGGTGAAGTCATTGCTAATGATGCTAGTTTTTGTTCCACTGCGT